>CM053036.1:193923785-194008128 GCA_028564925.1 Lithobates sylvaticus | reverse complement strand
AGGACTGGACCCAGGAACTCTGCAGCTCCTGCCTCAGGCCCCAGACTATTTATGGGTTCTCCATCACCTTCTGTGTACATCTCTCCAGGGACTGGCTGGAGTCCCATAAATATTCAGGCTATATGCCCTGTCCTTTCTCCCAGTATACTTTTAGAACCCTCTAGAATACAAGGGAAAGCAATTAGAGCAGCAGCCTGGGAGACACTCAATATTTAATCCCTGCTCCACTGATTACAGAGGAGCTTACTAAATCTACACTACTTTAGGAGGGTGCTGCACATATTAATGTAATTTTCAAAGAAATGTTTAGTCTTTTTTTAAACCTGCAGCTTTTTTTTTTTTTTAACAGAGATGTTTATTTGTAGTCAAATCAGCATTACAATATCGCATCATTAAAGACATACATTTGGTAGCACAAGGAACAGGGTATGAACAGCGGATAACTATGTTGTCTGCCTCAGCACATCAGTTATTTACAGAGTCTATTTAAGGTTAACCTAACATCAAAGAGAGTATAACAATGCGTGACATCGATGAGTCCTATGGCCTAATTTCCACTAAGTAATACCAGGGTAGGCCCCACCAAGGAGTTGGGGGGGGGGGGGTGTCCGTAGCCCCGGCATCAGGCACCACCACACTTCCCCAGTCCAAACTCCAGCATATTAACCATTAGACTCAATCTAACCCGACCAGATCTTGTCAAATTTAGTTGGGCATTGCCTGCTCTGATATGTAAGTCTATAATGGGGGAGCACCGAGTTTACAGAAAGGCACCAGGTCGGCTTTCGTAGGTGGCTCCGATGATTTCCATTTGAGGAGGATTTCCCTCCTAGCATAAAACAAGGAAAATGTCAAACAGAGTTTGGTATATCGGTCACCCTGCACCTCTTCAAGGTGACTAAGTAGGAGGGTCAGAGGGTCAAGAGATATCTGCATCCCACATACCCCGGTCAATGTGTCTTGCCAATATGGTTGAAGTTTAGGGCACGACCAGACCATGTGCCAGAATGAACCAGTCTCCTGGCTACATCTGGGGCATAGCGGGTCACGTTGGCGATAGATGCGGGCTAGTCGCTGTGGGGTGTAGTAGGCCCTATGGATAAATTTAAGCTGTATGAATCTATCCTTTGCCGCTATCATTGAAGGTATATATGCAGAGACACAGTCCTCCCATTGCTCGTCGTCGAGTGTGGTGATGTCTATTTTCCACTTGTCTAGGGATTGGGTCTGCTTAATATCATACGCCACCGTAAGATATAAATATAAGGAGGAGAGGGGCTTCCCCATGCTACTGGACATCAAAAGACGCTCTACAGAATCTGACTCCCGTGATAAAGTTTCCGGGAACTGGGCTCCAAAGGCGTGCTTCAGCTGCCAATAGCGGCACTCCCAAGATCTAGGTAGTGCATACAGGGTCTTGAGTAGGGATGAGCCGAACACCCCCGGGTTCGGCTCGCACCAGAACCCGCGAACGGACCTAAAGTCTGTGTGAGCATTTAGAACCCTATTAGTTACAATAGATGTGAACGTTTGAAATCAAAAGTGCTAATTTTAAAGGCTAATATGCATATTATTGTCATAAAAAGTGTTTGGGGACCTGGGTCCTGCCCCAGGGGACATGTATCAATGCAAACATTTTTTTTAAAAATGGAAGTTTTTTCAGGAGCAGTGATTTTAATAATGCTTAAATTGAAACAATAAAAGTGTAATATTCCTTTAAATTTCGTACCTGGGGGGTGTCTATAGTATGCCTGTGAAGGGGTGCATGTTTGCTGTGCTTAGAACTGTCCCTGCAAAAAGTGTCATATTTGCAGGAAAAAAAGCTATTTAAAATCACTCGTGGCTAATGTATTGACGGCTCCCGTAACACAGAGAACAGTCATTCATTGAAAGCCATTCATAAAAAAAAAAGTCATTGATAAAAAAAAAATTTAAAAAAAATTTAAAAAAGCGTGGGGGTCCCCCCAAATTCAATAACCAGGCCCTTCAGGTCTGCTATGGATATTAAGGGGGACCTCAGCCAAAAAAAAAATGGTGTGGGGTCCCCCTCAAAATCCATACCAGACCCTTGAGGTCTGGGATGGATTTTAAGGGGAACCCCAGCCCAAAAAAATGGCGTGGGGTCCCCCTCAAAATCCATACCAGACCCTTATCCGAGCACGCAACCTGGCAGGCCGCAGGAAAAGAGGGGGGGACGAGAGCGCCCCCCCTCCCTCCTGAACCGTACCAGGCCACATGCCCTCAACATTGGGAGGATGCTTTGGGGGTCTGAGACCCCCAAAGCACCTTGTCCCCATGTTGATGAGGACAAGGGCCTCTTCCCCACAACCCTGGCCATTGGTTGTGAGGGTCTGCGGGCGGGGGGCTTATTGGAATCTAGAAGCCCCCTTTAACAAGGGGACCCCCAGATCCCGCCCCCCCTGTGTGAAATGGTAAGAGGGTACAAAAGTACCCCTACCATTTCACCAAAAAAGTGTCAAAAATGGTAAAAATGACAGGAGACGGTCTTTGACAATTCCTTTATTAAAATCTTCTTTCTTCTGGTCTTCTTCCTTCTTCCTCTCTTCATCCTTCGGTTTCTTCATCTTCTCCTTCCAGCATCTTCTTCCATCTTCTTCTTCCATCATCTTCTTCCTCCGATCCACTTCTTCTTGCTCTGGTCTTCTCGTCCGGCATCTTCTTCCACGGCGTCCGGGTCTCTTCTTGGGCCACTCCGCGCAATGGGAGGTTGGCACCTGGTGCCCCCGCCCCCTCTGACGTCATGGGGAAAGCAATAGGGAATTCCCCATGACGTCCCTGTGCCTGTCCCGGTTTTATTTTTTATTTTTGGCTGGGGTCCCCCTTAATATCCATAGCAGACCTGAAGGGCCTGGTTATTGAATTTGGGGGGACCCCCACGCTTTTTTTTTTTTTATTTTTTTTTTTTTGTCAATGGCTTTCAATGAATGACTGTTCTCTGTGTTACGGGATCCGTCAATACATTAGCCGCGAGTGATTTTAAATAGCTTTTTTTCCTGCAAAAATAAAACTTTTTGCAGGGACAGTTCTAAGCACAGCAAACATGCCCCCCTTCACAGGCATACTATAGACACCCCCCAGATGTGATACTGCAATGCTGTACTAACAGCACGCATACACAAATCCCCAGAATCACAGCACATAATGTCAGCAGTCAGCAGCACATAACACTGACACTGAAACACAACACAATATGCAAGGCCACCGGCGCGTTAGCCTTTTATACTGTGGGGCATGTACTAAACCCCCTGAGCTATAATTGGCCACAGGCATCCTGCCTGTGGCCAATTATTGCTCTCCTCGCCGCTGGCTCTTTGATTGGCCAAGCATGCGGGTCACAGTGCATGCTTGGCCAATCATCAGCCAGCAATGCACTGCAACTGGTGCAGTGCATTGCGGGCCGCTCGCATCACACGAATTTGATGCGAGTGGCCCAAATAGTTCTGGGCTCGCCGAGCGGGCAAACGCCCGATGTTCGGTTCGAACATGGGTTTGCATCGAACACCGGGCCCATCCCTAGTCCTGAGGTCAGTGAATGTCATCAGTTTCCCATCCTTGACAATGTGCTTCATATTTGTGCTCCCTTTCTGTGCCCAAATTAAGGGGTCCTGCAAGGTGAAGAGATGGGGAAGCATTGGATTTCCCCAGAGGAGCATGTGGGGAGAGATGTGAAATGGCTTTGTGGAAATTGCTCTAGCTTCCTGCCAGGCTCTCACAGTGGTCTTAATAGAGACAGTTATAGCCGTGCAAGCCCGTCTGCCCCTAAAGGCAAGATTGCTAAGGGCAGCGTATGATCCCAGAATAGCTGCTTCCAGGGTGACTGCTGGGTTCAATCTGGGCTGGGAGAATCACCACCGTACGGTGACGAGGATGGAAGCCCAATAATAGAGCAGGAAGTTGGGGAGGGCCAGTCCTCCACTCGAAAGGGGGAGGTACAGAACGCGAGGGGGTCTCCCCGCCCAGATAAAGGACAACAGCATCCCCTCCAATCACTTGAAAAAGCTCTTGGGGAGATGTATTGGAGTGTTTCTAAAAAAATAAAGAAATTTAGGCAGGAACACCATTTTCACTAGGTTGACTCTACCAACTGGTGTAAGGGGGAGGACTCGCCAGGCAGTACACTTAGTGCTGACTTGTGTCATAAGGGGGTGTAAGTTATGATTCGGGTAGTCTGTTATCTCCCCGGTTACCCTGATCCCCAAGTATTTCATATTATCAACCCACTGGAGCTGCGTCTGGGTGTCAGGTGTAGGGGCCGAGTGATGAAGGGGAAGAAGAACCAATTTGTCCCAATTTATGCGTATGCCTGAGAATTCACGAAATCTATTGAATATGGATAGGGCTTTGTGGATGCGTCAGCCAGGCAGAGGAGGGCGTCGTCCGCATATGAGGAAAGTTTTTCTTCAATGGTCCCTACGCTGCCAGAGGTTCCATCGCCAGGGCAAAAAGCCCCGGGGATAAGGGGCAGCCCTGCCTTGTTCCTCAGTTCAGCGGAAATGATTCCAATAGACACCCTGGCTTGTGGATTCACTGGATTGGCGTACAACAGGGATATGCAATTAGCGGACCTCCAGCTGTTGCAGAACTACAAGTCCCATGAGGCATAGCAAAGACTCTGACAGCCACAAGCATGACACCCAAAGGCAGAGGCATGATGGGACTTGTAGTTTTGCAACAGCTGGAGGTCCGCTAATTGCATATCCCTGGCATACAACATCTTGATCCATAACTGAAATTTAGGTATGGAGGCCTTTTACGCATCCAGAGAGGCCACCACTCCCCCGTCCTCATGACCGGCTCTTGCTTCTGATATTAATGTCTGTACCCCTATCTGGCATGAATCCCAATTGATCAGGGTGAACCAGCGCTGTGATAAAAAAACCTGCAGTTTTAATTAAAATAATATTGGTGATCCTGCCATAAAGGTCCTCGTTCTGGAACTTCCTGTTATAAGGTGAAAACTCTCTGTCTCTTCCTCCCTGTTGCGTTTCTGCGTTGTCACTTCTGGTTGTGACTACAAGTGGTTGTTTAACGCACAGTCATCGTAGTTTTCAATGGCACGCTCTCATGAGCTCCCTCATAGTTCACTCACTCTTCCTGCGGCTCTGAAACTGACAGCCCCATACAGAGGTGCCGACTCAGAGCTGTAGGAAGAGCCTGCAGGAGCCTGACATTGCACCCGCGATCCACTTATAGCGGGTGCAATGCTCTGCAGGGTCCTGTGAAAAAATGTATAAATGCACATTTGTTTCCTGCAAAAACGTGTGCATGTAATACTTTTTTCACTAAGATGAAACCAGCCTTTAAAAAAAAAAAAATCCTAATGGAAAAGTGCCCTAGTTATCCAAGCCCTGGAAGGGCGAAGGGGCAGTATTAAGAGCCAATCATACAATTTTGTCAGTCCAGTACACTTTTTGCTCAACAATAGCAAACCCTAAGACCCCTTTCACACACTGCTCGTTTTAGTGGCGCTTTGTTTAAGCAGCGCTTTTTGTTCGCTAGTGGGGCACTTTTGACCCCAAAGAAGGGGTTAAAATCTCATGTGTTGTGCTTCCGAAGCCCTTTTCAGGCACTTTGAAAGTGCTGCCCATTCATTCCAATGGGCAGGGCATTTTTTGAGTGGTAAATACAGCGCTCCCAACTCGCCGCAAAGATCCTGCTTGCAGGACTTTTCGGAATGTCCTGCAAGTGCGCCGCCCCAGTGTGAAAATTCACACTTGAATGAATGGGAGGTGGTTTTCAGGCAGAGGCTATTTCCAGCGCTAAAGTACCTGAAAACCGCCCCAGTGTGAAAGGGGTCTTATGAAGGGGGACTCTGCTGTTTTTTTATGAATAAAATTAAATCTGAAATGTAAACTTTAGGTTCTGCTTTTGTCACTTTCTGCCTTACATACCCAGTGAACTTTGTTCCCCTATCCTAGGAGACCTGTCTAAGGATAATCATTTCCTCCATACTGCTTAAAGTATAACTAAACGCTAAAAGGCAAAGCTTTTTTTTTTTAGTTTTGGAAAGAGTTCGCTTCCACCATCCCAGGAGCCAGTTCACACCCCCTCACATGTGTAGCACCCTGGTGTTTAGGCAGGGTTGCTCCTAAATGTACCTGCCAGGTATAGCTAGCTACCTTGGCCCATTGTTAGGGATCAATTGATTTCACACTAATGCCGCGTACACACGGTCGGATTTTCCGACAACAAATGTTCGATGGGAGCTTGTTGTCGGAAATTCCGACCGTGTGTAGGCTCCATCGGACATTTTCCATTGGAATTTCCAACAAACCGATCTGGATCTCAAATTTTCAGACAACAAAATCTGTTCTCGTAAATTCTGATTGTGTGTACACAATTTCGACACACAAAGTTCCACGCATGCTCTGAATCAAATACGAGACGGAAGCGCTCAGTCTGGTAAAACTACGTAATGGAGATAGCACATTTGTCACGCTGCAAATCTTAAAAATTTTTAATGCAACGCATTCTCTTCTTCTTTATAATGCTAGTTGTTTTGCTGCTGATATTCACACAGAGTTCTGACAACCTGATTTCTTCTTTATTATTTCTTGTGATCTCATGAATAATTTTTTTTTTTTTCATATCCATTTTATAGTGATCTCCATAATTTTTTCTTTCGCTTTGTGTCGTTACCACAACACGATTATTATCTTGTATTTTTTAACCTCAAGGAGGTTGGTGTCCCTTGTTAATTTGACATTGTATTTTTGAAATGTACCTGCCCACTCACAAACAAACTGTCCTTTTTGAAGTAAAACACATAGGCAAGTATTTGTGAAAAATAAATAGCCATTTATTATGGGTCATAACAAAATAAAGAGGAAGGCAACGCTGGAGAAACTGGTGAAATTTGCGAAGCCTTTGTATCTCAGGGCAGACATCAATTATTTTACAGTCAAAATTGGTGGCCTGAGGAGTCCTTATAATAATGAGCACAATCCGGTCCAGGATTACAAGAGATCAGGAACAGCAGCAGATGACATATCTGTCCCCAGGCTGTGGTCTTACAACAGCCTGCGTCTTTTGTCAGACCAGACTGAACCCAGGCCATCACTTTCTTGTCTTCCTTCCACGCTTTCTTCCACGATTGCTTCCAGGCTGTGGCTCTGGTGTTGTAGTTGTGGCAGGAGGTGGAGGAGGCGGACCATGGTTGAACTAACAAATGTGGTTTTGGCTTGCGAGTTCGCCCCTCAACCCTCTCTCAAAGTTCTGTTAAGAGAAAAAAAAAAACTCTTTGCATTCAAGAAGTGTCTGGCGCCCATGAATCTACCTTACACTACACCCACTATGCCTTACAACCCACCACATACAGAAGCATGTCAGCTATCTCTGGCCCTGGAGATCCTCATTAGGCTGAAGGAGGCCGGAGACCTTGCTACACATGCTTTTTCTCACCCCTGATGGAATAGCTCTGAGCTCAGCATTTGAGTACTCACTACAAACAATATCGCATAATGACAACATGAAAGAACTTTGTTTGAAATCTTTGCAAATTTATAAAAAAAAAAAAAAAAAAGGAAAAATCCCATGTACATAGTGCTGGCCATCAGTGTTGGTCATCTTACTTTAAAAAAGTAATTAGTTAAGTTACAAATTACTTCTCCCAAAAAGTAATTGCGTTAGTAACTCAGTTACTACATTGGAAAAGTAATTAGTTACGCAGCAAAGTAACTGACTTTTTTTTTTTAATATTCTATACGTGTAACTAAGGGGCGGGTCTAGTATTACTGTAACCAAGGGGCGCATTTATTATTATTGTTATATGGCGTGTAACCAAGGGGCTGCTCTATGATTACTCTAACCAAGGGGCAGATCTCTTATAGCGTGTAAGCAAGTGGCGGGTCTATTATTATTATATCGTGTAAGGGGCGGATGGCTACAGAAGAGGGCGAATGTTAAATTAATGGGCAGAGCTCGATATATAACAATAATAATAAATGCGCCCCTTGGTTACAGTATTACTAGACCCGCCCCTTACTTACACGATACACGCCCCTTGCAGAGTAGCACGAGCATCAGGAGCGTGCGGCATCGCCTCGTACAATTACATGTTAACTGCACCTGCGCGGTGTAGAGTTCACTCAGAGCTGTTTAGGTTTGGCAATTTTCGGAAGCTCCGTAGTCCTTCGTACTGCGCAAGCCCTGCGCCTGCGCAGTACAGGGGGTCCTTATCCGGCGGGGGAACTTTTTCAGCAGGACACTGGAATTACACTACTGCCATCTAGTGGTGGTAGATGTAATTGGGGTAACTAAGCCAAAGTAATGGGAACTGAGTTACCACAAGGGGAAAAGTAATCAGTTAGATTACTCGTTACCCTCTAAAGTAACTGCGTTAGGTAACTCAGTTTATTTTAACTCAGTTACTTACATCACTGCTGGCCATACACTATATGAAAAATCGGCCGGTTAAGTTCAGTGTAAATGACAAATTGGTTGTTTAGAGCGAACGATTCTACCATCCTGCGGTTTCAAAATTTGAACCGTTAAACCATTCAAATGCAATACTATGTCACGATCGAGAAATTGGTTTGGGGAAGTGACGCAATATTTGACCTTTCACACCTGTACATTTCCTGTGGGAGTGGTCGATAGTTCGTGGTAGCAGGAAATATTTCATCACGGTCGTTTTCACAGCGAATATTCGTTTATTTACTATGGAATGTGTGGACGAAACCAAAATAAACATTGCTATTGCAATGCTGGGAGTGCTGGCCATACAAGAAATGGAGGAAGACCAAAATAAAAGGAGAAGAATATGGAGCAAGGATTGTCTGAGGAACAGAGAGTGTTTTTCCCACATGAAAATACTAAAAGAATTGAAAGAGAATAATACTGATGACTTTAAAGAACTATATATGTATGCCAGATGACTGCTTTCAACATCTATTAGGATTGGTGTCACCACTAATTACCAAACAAGACACAGTTTTGAGACGCTCCATAACTCCAGACCACAGACTCATGGCAACCTTACATTTCCTAGCCACCAGTAGGACTTTGGAGGACCTAAAGTTCAGCACAGGAATCTCTGCACAGTCATTGGGACGCATAACTCCAGAAACCTGTGAAGCCATCATAAACGTCTTGAACAATTTTATATTTGAAGGTAAATTAAAAAAATATATATTTGTTTATTGGAAATAAAACTAGACAGAACAAATGTGGTTTAGGCCCCACCACAGCCTGACAACAATATATTGTATATATAGATAGTTCCATTTTGCACCACATTATGCAATAGTTCAACTGCACACAGAAATTCAAACTTAAAAAGATGTCAATTACAACCAGAACAGTTTGTCAGATGTCATCATGGACAGACTAAACTCAATAACCATTTGCTTACTGGGCACTTAAAGCAGGGCTCCACTGCCTAAAACATTTATTTATTTACTTTGGTACAATGACATAGTGTCATGGTTATGCAGTAATCTTCCTCTGTTTGCTTACCTCTCCTCATGTGTTCAGACTAAGAGGCCAGTCACTTCCACCTGGTGGTTTTTATAACCTCTCCTCTAAGCATGGCTCCACCTCAGGCCCTATCAGAGAATCATATATTAACCTGTGCACTGCAAGCTAGTGGTGCTGATCAACCATTGTGTATCCATTGTGTTTTCGGCTTCCTGTTTCCTGCTTGCCGTGTGCTCTACCTTTGTCTCGGTTACCGACCTTGGCGTGTTCTCAACGATTCCTGTCTGCTTGTGACCTTGACCTTTTGGCATGTCCCCGACCATCCCTGTCTGCCTGTGACCCTGAACCTTTGGCGTGTACTCTGTTGTTCCTGTCTGCTAGTTGCCCTGACCTCTGCATTATCCCATTACTATCCTTGTCCTTCCAGCCTGCTGCTTCCTTCTTCTGTAGTCTACTGTGAGCGTGAGCTGTGAGACCCTAGGGGCCGCGACCTGGAGCCAGACTGCAGCGAAGTCCATCCTCACCACTGGAGGCTCTGGCGAACATCTGCTGGCTCTTAGACTCCACGCCCTGGCTAATCTATGCTCTAGCTCCCACTGGGATCTGTGTTAGTGATCCAGTAGACCTGTGTCCTGAATCTCCCTTAGTACAATCCGCAGCAGTCAGTCCTAAGGTCCACTACCTAGCGGTGCACTTCCGACTCCTACGGAGTGCATCTGTCACCTGCTCTCAGGCGACCTGACACATAGATGATGTTATGTAAAATTATAACTCACTTGTTCCTGTTTTTTGTGCTGTAAGATGTCCGTTTTTGCTTTAAAAATGTACTTATAAATCTTCTTATCCTTGGTTCTCATCTTGCCTGTGGGCATGTGAAGCCCACAGGCATCCTCTTCCGGGATATAGTGCCGCTGATCAACCAGCATGCACTGCGCGTTGTATCCCCGAATTTGCGCATTCGTAGTAACCTTTAATAGAAGCGCCATCAACAGCTCAGGTTGCCATCTCAACGGGCGTCATCGTCGGAAGTCCCCCCCCCCTGTTGTGATGGCAACGGAGCTAAGCCAGGCCACCGCACTGACTGGGAACAATGACACAAGCTCCCAGGAGCCAGTACGGCTCTCAGGAAATGACAAAATAGCCGCTATATCCACCCCCATATCCGAAGACTACACAGACAGGAAGTAAAGAAGATTACTAAAGGTACAGTGGCCAAAAAAAATAAAAAAAAAATCAGTTTTTACATTACGACATGAAGTTAACTGTATAGCTCTAATGTATTAAAATCGGGTGGAGCTCCGCTTTAAACCCCCCTCCTGCCCAGGCCAATTTCAGCTTTCATCGCTCTTGCATTTTGAATGACAATTGCGCGGTATTACAACACTGTACCCAAATGACATTTTTATCATTTTTTTCCCACAAATAGAGCTTTCTTTTGGTGGTATTTAATCACAGCTGGGATTTCTATTTTTTGCTAAACAAAAAAAGATGGAAAATTTTGAAAAAAATTGAATCATGTTTCATATTTTGTTATAAAATTTAGCAAACAGGTAATTTTTCTCCTTCATTGATATGCACTGAAAGACCTGTCAGACGCAGCGAAGCCTCCCATTGCGCAGAGCGGCCCAAGAAGAGACCCGGACGACGTGGAAGAAGATGCCGGATGAGAAGACCAGAGCAAGAAGAAGAGGATCGGAGGAAGAAGATGATGGAAGAAGAAGATAGAAGAAGATGCCGGAAGGAGAAGATGAAGAAACCGAAGGATGAAGAAAGGAAGAAGGAAGAAGACCAGAAGAAAGAAGATTTTAATAAAGGAATTGTCAAAGACCGTCTCCTGTCATTTTTACCATTTTTGACACTTTTTTGGTGAAATGGTAAGGGTACTTTTGTACCCCTTACCATTTCACACAGGGGGGGGGCAGGATCTGGGGGTCCCCTTGTTAAAGGGGGCTTCCAGATTCCGATAAGCCCCCCACCCGCAGACCCCCACAACCAATGGCCAGGGTTGTGGGGACGAGGCCCTTGTCCTCATCAACATGGGGACAAGGTGCTTTGGGGGTCTCAGACCCCCAAAGCACCCTCCCAATGTTGAGGGCATGTGGCCTGGTATGGTTCAGGAGGGGGGGGCGCTCTCGTCCCCCCTCTTTTCCTGCGGCCTGCCAGGTTGCATGCTCGGATAAGGGTCTGGGATGGATTTTGAGGGGGGACCCCACGCCATTTTTTTTGTTTTTGGCCGGGGTTCCCCTTAATATCCATAGCAGACCTGAAGGGCCTGGTTATTGAATTTGGGGGGACCCCCACACTTTTTTTTTATTTTTTTTATCAAGGACTTTCAATGAATGACTGTTCTCTGTGTTACGGGAGCCGACAATTCATTATAGCCGCGAGTGATTTTAAATAGCTTTTTTTCCTGCAAAAATTACACTTTGTGCAGGGACAGTTCTAAGCACGGGAAACATCCGCCCCTTCACAGGCATACTATAGACACCACCCAGGTACGAAAAGGAATATTACACTTTTATTGTTTCACATTAAGCATTATTAAAATCACTGCTCCTGAAAAAACGGCCGTTTAAAAAAAAAAAAAGATTTGCATTGATACATGTCCCCTGGGGCAGGACCCAGGTCCCCAAACACTTTTTATGACAATAAAATGCATATTAGCCTTTAAAATTAGCACTTTTGATTTCGAACGTTCGCGTCCATTGTAATTAATAGGGTTCTAATGTTCGCACGAACTTTAGGTCCGTTCGCAGGTTCTGGTGCGAACCGAACCCGGGGGTGTTCGGCTCATCCCTACTGGTTAAATATCAACATAACAGTTTCTCTTAGCGCAGGCCCCTCAATATCTTCTGGTATCCCTTTCACACGGATATTGTTCCTCCTGCTCTCAGATTCCTCTGATTGTAACTGTAATGTTACTATCCTCTGATACTGTTTCTGCATCTTATCCTCCAAATACACCAATCTTATATCAGATATCTGTTGCTGCTCTTCCATTTGAAACGCTCTGTGATCTATATCCACTACATTGGCATGTATCTCCTCAATCTCTTCCCTTAGTGCACCTGTAGTATCATTCAACATTTTTTGTATGTCATCTCTTGTAGGGAGAATAAGCTGTCTAATATCTAGCAGAGTCCCATAATCTCCCCCCAGCTCCAGTCTCTGTGTCACATAAGCATTTTGCAGGCATACCTGAACGTCTTCAGTGTTCCTCTCCTCTCCACCAGCACTTGTCAAAGCTGGTGCAGGTCTTACTCCCACCTGTGTCTCATGTCTTGATGCCAGCTGAGCAGACACGATTGGTGCCTTGAGTGAGACTTCTGGCAATGATTCTCTTGACGAGATCATGCTGGAGCCGGTGTATTGTGCTGGTGTTGCTTCTCTCTACCCGGCAAAATACCGGGTGCTGTATGAATGACTTGGGACCGTGCTGTTCAACCCTCCTGCAGTCTTCCCCCGCCTCGGCATGGGCTGTGTTGGATCACAATGTGAACAGCAATTTCGACAGGAATTTCGGCTGCAATTTAGACGGGCCGTCTATTCGATACTCATAGACGGCCTTCTGAGGGGTATGCTGCATCACTGGTTGCTCCGGCGTTCAGTCCGGTATTTCAACCGGCATTCGGCTGATATTCGATAGCCTAGCAGTCAGAGCAGTCTCCTGGAAGATGCAGTGTGAGTCAGCTAGGTGCTCTCACTCTGCCATGACGGACCACTCCCCCCCGGAAAACGGCTAGAGTTCAACTTTTGTATTATTTTTTGAAAATCGGTTTCTAATTTTTTCTAATTTGATTTGGTTTTCAAATTTAAATCTGATTCAATCGTTTTTATTGTTTTTGCAATAAATTCACAGAAATACAATGTGCCCATTGTACAGCGATTTACACAAAATCGTACATGCAAGTACATACAGATAGAAAGTAAAATACCTGGTTGTCAAGGGCTTTTTAGTAAATTTAAGCTTTTGGTGTAGGATATTATAGAATAGAGATATCCCTTTCGTTTTGGGGGAAGAGGATGTTAGCTAATCCCATACTTTGGAGTGTATTGTGTAGAGAGGAAAGTGGATTCCCTTAAGGCAGTGCGTGATGCGCATGTAAGTGAAGAGGTCCGTGTGGAGTAGGTTGAATTTGTGTTGAAGGAGGGAGAAGGGTTTTGGTCCATTGTTTTAGAGAACGTCTTGGATGGTATGGATACCCTTTTTGGACCACTGGGTCATAGATAGGTGATGAAGTGATTCGATTGGAATTGGAATGGGAGGGATGGTAGGTGTGTCGCTGCAGTTGCAGAGTAACCTTTTCCATGCCGTGACCAATACCATCATGGTGGGAGGTGTTGCCGACGATAATTTTGGGACACAGGGTGAGCTCATCACCCACCTTTTTATATTTGGACATAGTAATGTCGAGTTTTCGATTGAACTCCAGAGCTTACCAGGGCTTGACTCAGTCAGTTGAAAATTATGAAAATGTGGTGCTTGCAAATGTTAATAAACATGTGTAACCAAATGTGGATCAGTGCAGATGTGAATATACAAAGCAAAAAACGTAAAGTCCAAATAAATGTGCTGAATGTTCTGATCCGCAATGTGAAAAAAACTGCACACCACAGACCACAGACACTCCAGGACTTTTCAGGTGCAGAAACGCCACCCCCACGTGTCCCCACTCACCAAATGGCGAGGACCACAGACACTCCAGGACTTTTCAGGTGCAGAAACGCCACCCCCACGTGTCCCCACTCACCAAATGGCGATGACCCCCAGCTTTGCAGTCTGGGGGTCACTTCAGACTTATGTGATGGTATCCAAAGAAGCTCAGGAGTGGTGTTGTGCACATCAGATCAAAGGATTTCTTGTTGGAATTTCTCAGCAGAATAACCAGGCACCAAAAAAGGATAAAAAAATGGAACTAATAGTGAAAAGGGATTTATTCCATATACAAATGGGTACTTACAAAATAGTTGATAAAAACAGGCATGTAAAGGGATTAGATATGGATCCGGATGCTGCTCACCGCGTGCGTTCCAGAAACCAGGAAGTGCATTCCAAGGAGCAGGAAATGACGTCAGTGCAACCGGAAATACGTCATATATTATATTATATACTCAGTGAGTTGGTCCAGTACCAACGCTGTGTGGTAGTCTTCGAAGTCTATCATTCCCGAGCCACCCGCCGACCTATGGTTTTTAAGTGATGTGTGCACTTCTAGGTTTGGTTCCATTCCATATGGATTTGTTAAACATAGATTGTAGGGGAATTGGGCCTGTAGTAGGTTCCTGGTTGTGGTGCCCAGTTTAATGTCTAAGATATGCGATTTAGTTACGTTCCGTTTGTAGTAGGATATTCGTCCAAAGTGTTTTTTGGGCTTCAGTCATGGAGGAAGTTGGGTTAGTGAGTATCAGTATGATGTCATCTGCGAAGAGACTAATCTTGTGTGAGGTTTTGCCTATAGTTAGACCTGTGATTAGGGGGTTTGAGCGTATGTGTTCCGCCAATGGTTCCATCAGCATATTGAAAATCAGTGGTGATAATGGGCACCCCTGTCGAGTGCCGTTTGTTATGTTAAATGGTTGTGATAGAATATCTGCGGAATAGACCTGTGCTGATGGGGTAGTATATAGTGCCATTATAGCATTGTAGATGAGATCTTTGAATCCAAACTTGATCAATACCTCCTGTAAGTATGTCCAATGGACTCTGTCATACGCCTTCTCTGCATCCAGAGAGAGAAGCAGAGAAGGCGTTCCGCTAGACTCAATATGGTGCATCAGGTTGATCATCTGTGTTGTGGTGTCAGGTGCTTGTCTACCCTTAATAAACCCCCGGTCCTTATGAATGAGATCAGGCATAACTGTCATCAGGCGTCTGGCAATCGTTTTGGCATATATTTTCAGGTCGAGGTTCAGTAGGGAGATAGGGCGAAAATTTTGAGGTGAGGTTCGATCTTTCCCTGGCTTCGGAATTGTAATTATAAGGGCATTTAATGATTCATCAGTGAACTTTGAAGAGGAGGCAGCAATGTTGAAAAATTCCATCAGATGGGGAAGTAATTGGCTTGAGAAATGTTTATAATATTCTACCGATAAATCATCTGGTCCAGGAGCTTTGCTTGAGGGTAATGTAGATATTGTGTCTAGGATTTCTTGTTCAGAGAATGGTTTGTTTAAGGAGGACAGTTGAGTGTCTGTCAGTGTTGGGAGTTTAATTCGGTGTAGAAAGTCATTAATGTTGTCGGTTGGTAGGTATTAGGATCTCTGATGTTGTACAGGTTGCTATAGTATTTACTAAAGGCGTCCGCTATGTCCTGGGGGTTAATCAACTTTCCATGGGGGGTGAAATAGGTGGGGTATACTGGATTTGATTATTTGCCCCTTGAGGAGTTGCGCTAGTCTCTTACCAGCCTTGTTGGATGTGGAGTAGGTGTTGGCTTCAATTTTGCGTTGGATTAGTTTGTATGAATGTAGGAGTAACAAACGTAATTCCTGTCGTAGATGTGATAATACGAGCCTCTCAGAACATTTCATGATGATAGGAGTTAGGGCAACTGGGCGATAATCATTTCAGCATGGTACCGCTGATTTTTTTTAGGTATTGGGACAATAGTAGTAGATTTAAAACAAGAAGGTACTGCAGCCTGCTTTAATGACAAATTAAAAATATCAGTAGAAAACACATGCGGAAACATACGTTTGGAGATGGAGGCCCCCTTAATCCCAGGCTTTTACCTGCCACTCTGCGTCTTACAGATCCTTCTCCTGCATTGACCTGGTCTTTGCTGGGAGGTCTGTCCTGCCTAGAGTCATGGATGTAAAGATACTGCCATGGGGCATATCAGACCATTCACCTATGCTGCTCAGCCTGAGTGCTTCGATGGCCCATGCGGACACCTTATGGAGGCTCTCTAGGTTCTGAGTCTCAGACCCAGGGGTGGATGCACAGTTTAAGAGAGATGGCGGGATATTGGGTGGTTAACCCAGGTTCAGCAGACACACTGACAGTTTGTGACTCCTTTAAAAAAAAAAAAAAAAAAAAAAAGGACACACGATGGGACAATACCAGACCATTATTGCCAAAGAGAGCAGGGCAGACCTGATTAACCGCTTAACAACCGGCCCATACCCAAAAGACAGCTACAGGGTGGTTGCTTAACTCTAGGAGGGCGTACATTGACGTCCTCCCAGAATTCCCCTCTTGCGCGCCCCCTTGGTACAGTGTGAGAGGAGAGGGGGAGGGATCGATGGCAACAGTGCTGTGGGCGGGACCTGTAGTGCCCACAGCACTGCTCTGCAGTCACCACCGATCCATCCATCAATGCTCAGCCATCCCGCCATAACCTGCAATACACAGCAATAGCCTGCAGTGTATTGCAGGGATGGCTGAGCATGGATGGAAACCCAGCAGTACTCTGCAATACCCAACAATATTCTGCAATACCTTGCGATACCCTGCATTACTCGCTACGATCAAAGCCAGGATCGTTTTTTTTCAGGCTTTCCAGCCTAGAGGTGAGATGTGGGGTCTTATTGACCCCATATCTCACTGTAAAAGGAGGACCTGTCATGCCATATTCCTACTACAAGGGATGTTTACATTCCTTGTATTAGGAATAAAAGTGATCAAAAAAATATTTTTGGGGGGAAAAAGTGTCAAACTAAAATAAATAAAGTAAAATGAACAATACATTTTTTTTTTTTTTTAAAGCGCCCCTGTCCCCATGTGCTCGCATGCAGAAGCAAATGCATACTTAAGTCCCGCCCCCATATGAAAACGGTGTTCAAACCACACGTGAGGTATCGCTGCAAACGTTATAGCGAGAACAATAATTTCGGCCCTAGACCTCCTCTGTTGCTCAAAAGATGTAACCAGTAAACATTTTTAAAAGTGTCACCTATGGGGATTTTTAAGTAGTGAACTTTGGCGCCATTCCACGAGTGTGTGCAATTTTGAAGGGTGACATGTTGGGTATCCATTTACTCGGCGTAACTTCATCTTTCACATTATGCAAAAACATTGGGCTAAATTTACGGTTTTGTTTTTTGTAACGCACAAAACATTTTTTCCCCAAAAAAACGTGTTTGAAAAATTGCTGTAATTGCAAGTACCGTGCTAGATAAAAAGTTGCAACGACCGCCATTGTATTCCCTGCTCTAGGGTCTTTGCTAAAAAAACATATATAATGTTTTGGGGTTCTAAGTAATTTTCTAGCAAATAAATGATGATTTTTACATGTAGGAGAGAAATGTCAGAATTGTCCTGGGTGCTCCAGAACACCTGATGGTGTTCCTGCATCTTGGGCCTCTGTATGTGGCCACACTATGTAAAAGTCTCACACATGTGGTATCGCCATACTCGGGAGTAATAGCAGAATGTGTTTTGGGGTGTAATTATGGTATGCATATGCTGTGTGTGAGAAATAACCTGCTAATATGACAATTTTGTGAAAAAAAAAAAATCTTGATTTTGCAAAGAATTGTGGGAAAAAATTACAACTTCAAAAAACTCACCATGCCTCTTTCTAAATACCTTGGAATGTCTTCTTTCCAAAAATGGGTCATTTGTACTTGTCTGGCATGTTAGGGTCTCAAGAAATGAGATAGGCCGTCAGTACTTCAGGTGTGATCAATTTTCAGATATTGGCACTATAGCTTGTTGACTCTATAACTTTCACAAAGACCAAATAATATACCCCAATTTGTACTTTTTACCAAAGATATGTAGCAGTATAAATTTTGGCCAAAATTTATCAAGAAAAATTACAAAATTTGCTAAATTTTATAACAGAAACTAAAGAAAATTCATTTTTTACAGAATTTTCAGTCTTTTTTCTTTTATAGCGCAAAAAATAAAAAACCCAGTGGTGAGTAAATACCACCAAAAGAAAGCTCTATTTGTGTGAAAAAAAAGGACAATGGGTACAGGTGTTGTATGACTGAGTAATTGTCATTCAAAATGTGAGAGCACCAAAAGCTGAAAATTGGTCTGGTTATTAACCAAATTTCAGACCAGACCATTTTGCTGGCTTAAGTCCAGACCACTTTTTGCGATTCGGCACTGCGTCGCTTTAACTGACAATTGCACGGTGGTTCGACGTGGCTCACAAACAAAATTGATGTCCTTTTTTTCCCCACAAATAGAGCTTTCTTTTGGTGGTATTTGATCGCCCCTGCGGTTTATATTTTTTGCGCTATAAACAAAAAAAAAAAAGAGCGAAAATTTTGAAAAAAAAAAAAAAAAAACGCATTATTTTTTACTATAATAAATATCCCCCCAAAAATATATAAAAAAAAATAATTATTTTTTCTCAGTTTAGGCCGATACGTATTCTTCTACATATTTTTGGTTAAAAAAAAATTGCAATAAGCGATTATTGATTAGTTTGCGCAAAAGTTATAGCGTTTACAAAATAGGGGATAGTTTTATAGCATTTTTATTAATATTTTTTTTTTACTAGTAATGGCGGCGATCAGCGATTTTTTATTGTGACTGCGACATTATGGCGGACACATCCGACAATTTTGACACATTTTTGGCACCATTGTCATTTATACAGCAATCAGTGCTATTTAAATGCATTGATTCCTGTATAAATGACACTGGCAGTGAAGGGGTTAACCACTAGGGGGCGGGGAGGGGTTAATTATGTTCCCTAAGAGTGATTCTTTCTGTGGGGGGAGGGGACTCACAAGGGGAGGAGACCGATCGGTGCTCCTCTCCTCTGACAGGACCGTTGATCTGTGTGTTTACACACACAGATCCACGGTCCCGCTGTGTTACCGGGCAATCGCGGGTGCCCAGCGGACATCGCGGCCACTGGGCGCGCGCATCGGGTGCCCAGTGACACGGCGAGAGCACGCGCGCTCCCTGGAGTGCACAGAAGGGGAGGATGTCATATGACGCCCTCCCACGCTGAGAGCTGTGCCGCCTGGCCGTCATTTGACAGCCGGCGGTCGCAAGGAGGTTAAAAGATGGCAGGTGTGCTCTGAATTCTATTTAACATGAATTTGAATGTGATTGCTTAATTCTGAACACAGCTACATCCCCAGTTATAAGAGGGTGTGCACACTTATGCAACCACATTATTTTATTTTTTTAGTTTAACTTCCCCCCTTAAAGAAATTTTTCAATTGAGTTGTACAGTTTGTAGGTCACATTAAAACCTGGAAAAAGTTCTAAAATGATTTATCTTTGTCTCACTTTATATTATAGAAACCTGACATTTTAACTGGGGTGTGTAGACTTTATGTCCCCTGTATAGAGGATATCCTCATCTGGAATGGCACTGATGCAGAACTAGAAGGATTTCTGAAATATTTGGCCAGCAATCCATATGGTATTACGTTAACCCATGTCGTAGACTATAAAATGTCTTGTGCTTTTAGATCTAGAGCTTAGGTAGGACAGACACTGATGTAAATATAGATTTAAAAACGCACTTTAAACTCAGTGCAGGTAATTCACACTTGCACGCGCATAGTAACTATGACCCCAGGTGGGTCCATAATGTCCCATATGATCAATTTTGATCCAGCGCACATGCAGCAAGAGGACGATGAAGCACAAAGTACTTTTCTAAAAAATAAATTAATTGAAAAAAGGTTAATTCAGTCAAGCATTTAGTAAATACCATGCGACTTTGGTTTGCACAGCAAGAGGGTTATCCTAACAGGACTAGAAAGAAACGCTTAGATTATAGTCAAACAAAATTTACTACTAGATACACCAGCAAAGCTTTCAAATTCAAAATGTCATTAGAAAAAACTGGAGTATCCTAAAACTACTCTGTATTGGGAAAAGATCTGAGTAACAAAACTGCAAATCATCTATAGAAAGCCACGAGATCGTATTATTGCCCCTGATGGAGTTAAAAAAGTTAACATACATATATCTTCTAAAGTCAAAAAATGGACTACGTTATTTGACCAGAAGGGGAACTATAAGTGCGGGGTTAAAAACTGTGGCATCGAAAACAAACAGGAACAGATGGGAAAGCACACCCGCACTATCAAGCAGTACAACTACGGTACAGTTTATGTCATCTATGGGATTATCTGTCCACGTGCGTGCCTATATGTTGGAAGCATTTTCCGCCCCTTAAGAGTCAGAATAGGGGAACATAAGTGTGGGATTATTAAAAATAAAGAGAATTATTCTATCCCACGCCACTTCAAAAAAACACACAAAGATCCTACAGGTTTAAAAGGTATTTGTTATAGAGGCAATTGGAGGTCACCTAGATGCAGGGAGAAGAAACCAGAAACTATGCAAGCGTGAGGCATACTGGATCTTCACTCTTGGGAGTCCAGCCCCCATAGGCCTCAATGAAGATCCAGAAAAATATAATGTCCTAAAATCACGTGTCTATGTTTGAATCTTGTTTAGTTTATAATCCCCAGATATATTTGTTTAACCTAATTTGGTTCCTCAACAGAGAAATATACATTATGGTTTCCTGTTCCTCCGAATATTCCTTCAAATGAGCACTATACATAATAAGTATAGATGGATATATACAGTTGTGCTCATAAAATTTACATACCCTGGCAGAATTTATGATTGCAAAACAATCATAGAATTTATGATTGATTTCTTGGCCATTTTTCAGAGACTACAAATAACAAACATTTCTTTCACTCAGGGTTAGTGTTTGGCTGAAGCCATTATTAATCAACTGTGTTTAATCTTTTTAAAATCATAATGACAACATAAACTAGCCAAATGACCCTGATCAATAGTTTACATACCCCAGTTCTTAATACCGTGCATTGCCCCTTTAACCATCAATGACAGCTTGAAGTCGTTTGTGGTATTTGTGGATGAGGCTTTTTATCTTCTCAGATGGTAAAGCTGCCCATTCCTCTTGGCAAAAAGCTTCCAGTTCCTGTAAATTCTTGGGCTGTCTTGCATGAACTGCACGTTTGAAATCTCCCCAGAGTGGCTCAATGATATTGAGGTCAGGAGACAGATGGCCACTCCAGAACCTTCACTTTATTCTGCTGTAGCCAATGACCGGTCGACTTGGCCTTGCGTTTTGGATCATTGTTCTGTTGGAATGTCCAAGTATGTCCCATGCGCAGCTTCCTGGCTGATGAATGCAAATGTTCCTCCAGTATTTTTTGATAACATATGGCATCTTGCCATAAATGTTGACCAAATTTCCGGTGCTTTTGTAGCTCGCACATTCCCAAAACATCAGTGATCCACCTCTGTTTCACAGTAGGAACGGAGTACCTTTCATGATAGGCCTTGTTGACTCCTCTGCAAATGTAGCGTTTATGGTTGTGGCCAAAAAGCTCAAATTTTGGTCTCATCGCTCCAAATAATTACTTTGTGCCAGAAGGTTTGAGGCTTGTCTCGGTGCTGTTTGGTGTATTGTAAGTGGGATACTTTGTGGCATTTGCATAGTAATGGCTTTCTTCTGGCGACTCCACTATGCAACCCATCTTTTTTCAAGTGCCTCCTTATGCCGCGTACACACGAAGGACTATCCCGCGGGATTATCCGCTGGACCGAAGTCCAGCGGATAATCCCCTCGTGTGTGGGCGCCGGCGGACTTTTTTTTGGCCAAAGTACGGCGGACTAATTAACCCTGCAATTGAATGATGGAGCCCAGTGTTGATTAAGATAATTAGCTCATGCTAATTAGGTTAGGCTTGAGTCATCTGGCTGTATATAAGTGTGACATGTCAAATAAAGATTCATTCCTGATGTACCCTACACTGGTGTTGTCTGGTGACTGGGTGGGCTAAAGGGTCTTGGATTGTGTGGTACCGGACGGAGGAAGCATTTACGGCGGACATCTTGGGTACGAGGTCCGTCACAGCGTTTTTGACAAAGTTTTCAAGACTTTGTCAAGATTTCTCGAACCGAACAATAAAAGAGGATTGCTCAGGCCTCGATTAAATCTGTGTGGCAAGACTGGGCTCAAATTAAAGGAAATCGTATTCTCTACATTATGACATCAAAAAATAAAATAAAAATTTAAAAAAATGTTGGGTTTACATCCACTTTAATATCTCTATGCAGTGGTAAATATAAATAACCAACTATATGGTTAGGAAGCAAAATATCTAATCCACGCTGAGAATAACAGACAGAAGAGATATACTGTATATACCATTAGAGGAGATATACTGTATATACTAATAGTTTATACAGTATATCTCTTCTAATAGTATATACAGTATATCTCTTCTAGTATATACAGTATATCTCTCTCTAATAGTATATACAGTATATCTCTTCTAATAGTATATACAGTATATCTCTCCTATTAGAGGAGATATACTATTAAAGGGTGAATCTGGTAAATATCATCAGACTCGGAGATCACATTTTATTTTATTTAGAAAACAAACAATGTCTTCTTTCAAAAAAAAATATTTTAAAAACGTTTGTTCGATTTTCTAATCGTTAGTGGGGTCAAATCGACGTTCATTTCCAACCACAGTGACGGGAAAATTTGGTAATAATATAAAACTTCTTGGTCAAAGGAATTTTCAAACAGTGTATGTGGTTTTCGTTCAGAAATTACATTTGTGTTAAAAACAAGTGAAACTTTCAAACAACATTCTTTCAGCGAATGTACAAAGATTTTTCGTCTGAATATTCTCGTCTGAAAATTGATCCGTGTGGCCACTGGCCAGCATAAGGCTCGGTACACACCTACGCAGTTTGCTTTTTGATGTGTTTCTGCAGTGCTTTTTGCTGTGCGTTTTGATTTTTTCACATGTGATTTTGCTGCGATTTGTGTTTTTTTTTTTGCATTTTTTTTTTTGGGCAAATTAAAAAAACACAAATTGCTGCAAAAATGCATTACATGCTTTTCTGCAGCTTCTCCATTGAAGTATATTGAACCAAAAAAGCAGCATTTTGCATTAAAAAAAAAAAAAGTCCCTGACCCTTTCCAAATACGCAGCGGCTGAAAAAAGCATAGATGTGAACGTGTCCCATAGGAAACCATGTAAATGAAATGTAGCGTGTTTCTGCAAAAAGCACCAAAAAACACATAAATGTGAACCAGGTCTAAGACATTTAGTAACATAATGGGGTTAAAAAAAACAAAATTAGGCCCTTTATAGTACCAAAAAAAGCAGCTTATCACTGCTGTAAGGGTGTTTTTATTTTTTTTTACTGTAGAACTGTGAAAGTAATATTTACAGTAGCAATTTTTTTTTTACCATAAAGGGCTCCATTTTTTTTATTTTTTTTTTTTTTAACCCCATTATGTTACTGGACGATTAATTGATTATGAAAATAGTAATTCGCCGTTTCAGCCCTAGCACAGTCCCATACCCACAGTTGTCCAGAGGAAGGCAAAAAAAAACACATCAAAGCATGATCCAATTTGCTCCAGTGAGGGGAACAATTCCTTCCTGATGCCCAAAGAGGCAATTGGATGTTCAGTGGATCAACTTTACCAATTTTTGTAGAGTCTTTTCTTGCTTGGCATTAGAATAAGGTGGCCTTGAGACCAAAAGCTTCCTTTCTACATAAGGCGGTTTCTTCTTTTCATATTAAAGCTGAACTAAATTCCCAAAAAGCTGTTTCGCTTTAACACAACAATATTTCTACTGAAAGCATCAGAATGTGGACAAGGGACACATACCGTATATACTCGAGTATAAGCCGAGTTTTTCAGCACATTTTTTTTTGTGCTGAAAATGCCCCCCTCGGCTTATACTCAAGTCACTTTTCTGCAGCAGAGAATGACCTTTTCCGACCCGGCTTTGGGGCCCCATATCTCGGGCCACTTAGGGCTAGGAACCCCTCAAATTTGGTGTGCAAACAGTGGAACTAGCACTACAACATATCCAGATGGGGTTCCTAGCACCCAGAGATACAGGGCACCAAAGTTGTTCAACCGTGTCCATCTGCAGCAATGTCATTTTGGGACCCTTTGGGTCCAGAGACCCCAAATTTTGGCTGAAGTTCAGGGGACCTATGGCTGCAAATGGGACCAGTGAGGCTGCAAATGGGCATTGTTGACCCTCTTTTCCACTTACAGTAGCTGCGCATTTCTCACCCTAGGCTTATACTCGAGTCAATACGTTTCCCAGTTTTCTGTGGTAAAATTAGGTGTCTCGGCTTATATTCGGGTCGGCTTATACTCGAGTATATACGGTAACTTGTTCCTTGTGCTGGGTCTTCTAGTTTTGTCTAAACATAGACTGACTGTGGTGGAAATCTCTGTACCGAAGCAGATTATTGCAGAAAAAGCTGGTTTTATTTTTTTTTCATCTAATAATATTTTTTTTTTTTTTTCTTCTTTTTTTTTTTTTTTTTTTTTTTTGTTTTTTTTTACTTCTGCAGAAAGTTAAATAATACAATTTATATAATAAGGAAGCAATTTAATAAGTGGAAAATAGCCAATTATAGGACCTTTTTATGTGTTTTGGAGAAGAGCTCTGTAGAGTAATCTGCTCCCCAGGGAGTCTCACTCCTGTTGCTTAATTCCCTGTAACAGGCTGTAGTTATAATATGACGATATAGAAGAAACATGCCAATTATAAATGATTTTGTCCTCACAGGCGATCTGGTAGCAACATAAGTGCAGCGAGCTGCGACATCCTGGAGGAGCAGGTAAATGTGGCAACTGTTAATCAAAGTCTGTCTCTCTCTTGATATTTTCTGCTATTTTTACTTTTGCTGTGCAGCTCTGATCGTGTTGTGTTTCAGGCATCACAGGGAAAGCGCCTAGACGGGCACATAGAGCTTGTATCAGCAAGCAAGGCAGTTTGTAAAATGTGATCTCAAAGTTCCAGGCAACAAAGCAGGATATAAATGAGGGGTGAAATTGCCACTGATGTTTGTAAAAGTGCTAGGTTTGTTGCTGACGTACTTATCCTTCGCCTTTGTCACAAAATCAGTAGATGACCCAAAGAAAGCATGCAGCCAGTGAAATTAGAGCTGCTAGACCGTATATTTTGTCCTTGATGTTGCACCTGCAAATACAGATCAGAAGTGGCAGATCCAGTATTTCCCACCTGACAGGTTCCTTCTGAAGGCTAAACTCCAAGCAGATACAAAAGACAAATTTAATCCAATTGAGCCCATTTAATGCTTCTAGTGTAAGTATCTAAATCTGACTCGGTATCGGCTATTTTTATTCCCTGTACAGCATTATTGAGAGGAAGGGGCAGCAATGGGAGCCAATCGGGTGGGCTGCATGCAAATGTGCTGAAGTTAGAAGTGAGCAAAGAGATGACCTAATCGGTGTGCCGATGCTCCTTCACTGTCCAATCGCAGGCTTATGACAGGAAGGTGTAACCACTGTTCCACAAGAGGAACTACGCTTATTTCTCAAAAATTTAAAATGCAGCTGCTGACTTAAAGTAAACAGACACTTAGTAGTCCAGGAGTCTTGCGCTGTCCTCACCTGAGCGGATTCTTCACCAATCTTCCTGTCCCTGGTGCTGCCATCTTGACTGTGGGAAGCCAGCAGTGACTTTCTCTGTTTCGCAGCCAGCTCACAAATGCTTTGAGACTGGACCCGCAGCCTCCAGGGACATGTGATGTGTCCCAGAACATTGCGGGTGTGGAGGGGGGCGGGTGGGCGGAACTTCATTAGTTCTTGCCTAGATGCCTGACAGGTACCCGCTCTCAGGAAAAAAAAATGTTGAGGGGGGAGACAATGAGTGGAATGTTCACTTTTACGAGTTCGGCAATAACTTTAGCCAAGAGAGCAACATCACATTCTTTGGTAATGTGTGATTCTAAGGTCTGGAGAGACTTAAAATAATTTCAAAGGATCACATTTTATTTTTTAAAAAGAACAAACATGTTATATTTGCCTGCTCTGTCTAATGGTTTTACACGGAGCAACCTCAAACCTCCTTTTCTGCAGTCCCCCGCTGGTGCTCCTAGCTCCTTCTCCCTGTCGAGTGCCCACCATAGCAAGTCGCTCGCTATAAGGGCACTCGTGCAGTCTTTCTCTCGAGCCGGCTCTGTGTCCATAGATACAGAGTGCCGTGTGGCCCCGCCCCCTGCTCCCTTGTCACTGGTTGTGATTGACAGCAGTGGGGGGCCAATGGCTCCCACTGCTGTCTTTGAGCCAGTGAAGAGGGAGAGAGCAGAGCGAGCCTCTGCTCTTGTGCAAATTGCTGGATCGAGGTGGGCTCCAAGCAGACAGTAATATGAAAATAGTTATAGTTATGCATTACGATCACTGAAAATTAGCATTTGTGGGCATTCATTTTGCAGATTAAAGGACACCAAAATATAGAATGCAGTATAATTTTTTAGAAATATTGCTGAATACAGGTAGTTGAAATGAAAGAAGATGAAAATTCACTTGTTTACAATCATTTAGGCCCCTTTCACACTGGGGCGGTTTTCAGGCGGTACATCGCTAAAAATATTTTAACCCTTTTTCGGGCCGCTCGCGGGGGGGTAAAACCGCACCGCGAGCGGTCGAATACCGCGGCTAAAACGACGGTAAAGCAACGCTAAATATAGTGCTGCTTTACCGTCACCGTGGCTCCCGCCCCAGTGTGAAAGGGACCTTAGTGGAAAAAGTTAATGTAATGAATTCATTGGCAACACCCAAAGCATCCACATCAGTATGCAAAAGACAGCTGGCCATATAGGCCAGTCTGTTCATAAACTAATATTAAAGTGAACCTGTTCATTACATGCAGTTGGTGCTGCTTTTTATTCGGTGCCTGAACAATCACTACTCTCTGCTACAGCATTCAGTGCTTGGGTGTCCAATTATCAGGCCCGAGCACTCATGTGGTGGTAGCAGGAGTGTGCATGGCCTGTGTAAAATTGTACAGGTGGTGTTGTGCTATCAGCAAGGAATCCTTAAAGTATTTTTTTGTTCATTCATTTAACAATAATTGTTCTTTAATCTTAGGCCCGCCTGCCTTCAGAAGACACAAGAAAGGAGAGACGCACAAGAATTCCACATAAACCCAACTATAGCCTTAACCTATGGAGTGTTATGAAGAATTGCATTGGAAAGGAGCTCAGCAAGATACCGATGCCTGTAAGTGGTGCTCGGAGGGGGATGAACATACACGTCTGCCAAATCTGTGGGGAATGGGAGGGCTTGGTATGCAAATTCTAATTTCTTCTAAAGAGGGGTTTCATTGGTCCAACACCTTTCTCTGATATTTGAGGCCAGAGTTTTGGGCCAGTGTTGAGGCATTGGAGGGAACAAGCCACTCCTTTCCTCATTAGCTGGAATGAGATTTTGCATTTTATATTACTACAAGTTTCAAGGCTCACAATCCTGTTGGATGGTAAGTATAGGTTCCTCTAGGTTCACCAGTTTTATTCCGTAAACAGTTTAGCAAGTTTTAGAAGGGGACAGGTTCATTTTAAAGCTGAACTCCGGGCAATTTTTTTTCTACCCTCCATGCATTGGGGCCGTGCCCACACTGCATGGGTTAACTGTCCTTATACGCACCAGATCATCTGCTCCAGCGGCAAACTGTGCTCCCCAACAATCCAATGGTGGACTGTTCTTGACGTCTTCACATCTAGAGCAAGTCTATGGGCATGATGACATCAGGAATAGTCCACCACACAAGACTGCTAGTCTGTGGGGGGGGGGGGGGGGACAGGAGCCGCAGGGACCGCTCTAGTACTTGGAGGATCGGAGGACTAGGTAAGTATATCTCGGCTCTCCAATCCCGTAGACAAAAACAAGCAGTTATCCCATGCAGCATGGGCAAAGCCCCACTGCATGGGAGAAAAAAAATGACCTCTGAGTTTAGCTTTAACTATTAGCCATATGGAGCCAGCATTGCTATTTGCCTGACTGTCATACTGACCCTCTGGCATCAAAATCCTTTGTCACTGTCTTGGTTGTCTTGGAAGGATGCAGATTGTTAAAGACAGAAATGTCAGAAGTTCTTATCTGTTACTTTATTAAAGTGGAACTATGGTCATGAAATTAAGTCCTGCTAGATCACTTCAGGCAGGCCCCTTTTGCAGATTAATTTATGTAAAACATTAAAAATAAGTGTCTATACTGTTTAAAATCCAGTTTAAAGTCCATCAAGTCCAACCTATGTGTGTGATTATATGTCAGTATTACATTGTATATCTCTGTATGTTGTGGTCGTTCAGGTGCTTATCTAATAGTTTCTTGAAATTATCGATGCCCCCCGCTGAGACCACCGCCTGTGGAAGGGAATTCTACATCCTTGCCGCTCTTACAGTAAAGAACATCTACGTAGTTTAAGGTTAAACCTCTTTTCTTCCAATTTTAATGAGTGGCCACGAGTCTTGTTAAACTCCCTTTTGCAAAAAAGTTTTATCCCTATTGTGGGGTCACCAGTATGATATTTGTATATTGAAATCCTATCCCCTCTCAAGCGTCTCTTCTCCAGAGAGAATAAGTTCAGTGCTCGCAACCTTTCCTCATAACTAATATCTTCCAGACCCTTTATTAGCTTTGTTGCCCTTCTTTGTACTCGCTCCATTTCCAGTACATCCTTCCTGAGGACTGGTGCCCAGAACTGGACAGCATACTCTAGGTGCGGCCGGAGAGTCTTGTAGAGCGGGAGAATTATCGTTTTATCTCTGGAGTTGATCCCCTTTTTAATGCCAATATTCTGTTTGCTTGGTTAGCAGCAGCTTGGCATTACATGCCATTGCTGAGCCGATCATATACCAGGACCCCCAGGTCCTTTTCCATCCTAGATTCCCCCAGAGGTTCTCCCCCCAGTGTATAGATTGCATTCATATTTTTTCCACCCAAATGCATTATTTTACATTTTTCTTCATTGAACCTCATTTTCCATGTAGTTGCCCACCCCATTTATTTGTTCAGATCTTTTTGCAAGGTTTCCACATCCTGCAGAGAAGTTATTGCTTAGCTTAGTACCATCCGCAAATACAGAGATTGAACTGTTTACCCCATCCTCCAGGTCGTTTATGAACAAATTTAAAGAGGATTGGTCCCAGCACAGAACCCTGGGGGACCCCACTACCCACCCCTGACCATTCTGCGTACTCCCCATTTATCACCACCCTCTGAACTCGCCCTTGTAGCCAGTTTTCAATCCATGTACTCACCCTATGGTCCATGCCAACCATACACCATCTCATCCTGCTCTGCACATTCTCAGTTTCATCACTATGCCTAAAATTGTAGTCACTGGACGCGGATCTGCTTCAGCAAAATAGTCCTCCAGTAAGAAGGAACAGGAACAGTACTGGAACAATACAGAACACACTGATTTTGGGAGCATAATTATTAATATGGAATGAATGTTCCTTGCTAAAGAACTTTTATTTTTGTTGCAAGTTGTTGTGGGTAAAGTTTTATTTATTTTATTTTTTTTCAATTATAAGTTTTATTAACGCAGAAAACGGGCAAAAGCATGTCAATACATTCTGTACATATACATCAATATACAACAGTGGATCAGAATGAAGATTGTGTTCACTTACTATATAATGGACTGCTACATCGTTTACTAATTCAGTGATTGTTATAGGGACACTGTTTTTAGCACATTGCACTTTAATTTGTTTTATTCACTTATTGCTGTCAGGATTTCTTGAGGTGCTTGTAGCTCAGTGGACTTGGACTGGTACATTTCATTAAGGATTTGATTATTGCAGCAGTATCCACTTTAGGTGGGACACACAGCATTTATTATTTACTTTTAGCACTGCACTCATTATTTTGTCTTTGATTTGCATTATAACATGGTTAGGAAGTGTGGGGAGTGCTGGCAGCTTTTGTTATTTTTTTTCATTTCACATAGCAGCTCACAAGGTTTTTATACATTGTTTTCTTTATTCCCCTTGCTGTTTTAAACACGATCCCGGCACAGCTATACTGGCTGGGAGTGTGTTTGTATATTAGAAAAGCTGATTGCCGGCTTTCACGTGAAAGTGAAGTCGCTCGATCACTTCGAAAACCGCAGCAACGTGCCACCCCACGCACCTTCCCTGCGCAATTATTATTTTTTTCTAGCAAAAGTGAAGTTACTTGTTTTAAATTCCAAAAGGGAGCAAATATGCGGATATCAGATGTGTGAGACTTATTAGGAGCCTAGCTCAAAATCAAATGGCCACCTTTAGGCTTTCAAAGGGCGTAACTTGCGCATTTTATTTCCTGACTACCTATCACAATTTTGGAGGCCCTAAAATGGGGATTGTACCAACACCCCCCAAATGACCCCTTTTTGTAAAGTAGACACTTCAAGGTTTTTTCTAAAGTGCATGGTGAGTATTTTACACTATATCGGCTCAAAGTGTAGTTTGTGCAGGACTGTGCACTTTCCCTATGTGGGATTGCTGGTGCTTGGTGGCTGGAGTGGCGATGGGAGTGAAGGGAAGGTGAATATAAGCAGCTACGGTATTTGCCATTTAAGTTTTACATTGCTTTAAGTGAAGTTGTATGTTTGTGTAGGCCTGCTTTAAGTAGAGGTACTATTTAACACTCTTGCATCCCCCTTGTTTGGTAGGTAAACTTCAACGAGCCACTCTCAATGCTTCAGCGTCTGACTGAGGACCTGGAATACTACCACCTGCTGGACCGGGGGGCTCAATGTGAGAGTGCTCTTGAGCAACTGTGTCTAGTGGCTGCTTTTACCGTATCCTCATATTCCACCACCGTCTTCCGCGTCAGCAAACCCTTCAACCCATTGCTTGGAGAGACCTTTGAGCTGGATCGAATGGAAGACTGTGGCTACCGCTCGCTGTGTGAGCAGGTCTGCAATGTAGTCCTTCTTTTTTTTTTTTTTTTTTGCAAGCCATGATGATCATTCATTCTAGGGCTTAGAATGAATGATCGATTAGTTGGCTGATTTTATTGTTTTGATTAATTGGATAATAACTTTAAAGTGTGATGTATAATTATAATTTTAGTTAATATGTAAAGTTAAAAAAAAAAAAGGCAATTTATTCTTAAATATCTATATTCAGTGGTAAATATGAATACCATATTTATCGGCGTGTAACACGCACCCCATGTTTAGGAGGGACGTTTTTAAGGAAAAAAAACCTTACATTTTAAATGTTTATCAATGAAGCCTTATCAGTGTCCATCTGCAACCTCTCCCCAAATTGCAGCATGATCGGTTTTTAAATTGTTGCGCTGCCGAGATAGACGGAGCCGGATGTCCTGTGTACTGGGCTCCTCTAGGCTCCACTCGGCTACTCTCGCAGTCCCGCCCCTTGGCCCGGCTCCTATGATGGACACAACTCCGGTCCAATGACTGGACGTAAATGCTAGGAGGCGGGACTGGGTGTGACTGCGAGTGGAGCCGAGCCTATCCAAGTACACACAGCTCTGTCTATTTTGGCGGCCTTGGGTTCCCTCCTTCCCCTTACGAGGCAGCATTTCCGCGTATAACAAGCACCCACGATTTTCCCCTGATTTTAAGGGGGAAGAGTGCGTGTTATACGCCGATAAATATGGTAACTATATGGTTGGGGAGAAAAATCTTTAATCCACTCTGAGAATAACAGACAGACAAGATATACAGTGATACCTCGGTTCACAAACTTGATTCGTGAAACGACTATGGTCGCGAACCGAGGCAAATTTTCCCATATTGTATTGTAAATCAGGTTAATCCAGTTTGAACTTTTTTTTTGCCCCCGTGTGGGTCGACGGCACAGTGCGGTCAGTCTTAATCGGCCAAATTTGCATAATAATCTGCCGCTGCCGATATCTTAAAGGCCACATATCTGTCGACCTCTTACTTTATATTACCTCCAGTCTATCAGCCTCCACCTTCTCTGGGTTCAGATGCTGTACTGTACTTCCCTGCACACAGTTAAAAGATTATTTTTAAACAAGCATGTTATACTTGCCTGCTCTGTAATGGTTTTGCACATTGCACACCTGATTCTCCTCTTCTGGGGTCCCCCACTGACACTTCTGGCTCCTCCTGCTTTCAGTGTGCCCCAATCGCAAGCTGCATAGTAAAATATAGAGTGCCCCAATAGCAAGGTAAAAAAAAACTTCTGACTTTAGAACCACTCACTACTGCCTCATGTCCCATGAGTCATTGCTCCTCACACATTCACAAGTTCTCAGGCACTTACTGACATGTATAGAGGGTGTACTGAGCTGTATGTATGCGGCACTGTATTTCCTGATATGTAAAATAATGCATTCTGTATGCAGGCAAACTAATCGATTATGAAAATAGTTGACAACTATTTCCATGATCGATTAGTTTTCTCGGACCTAATTCATTCTAAATTACTAAGTTTAGTTATTGTAGATATTTAAGTACCCAAATTTGGAATGGTATTGGCTTCTTGCAAGCCAGTATACAATACTGGGGAAGGGTGGGCAGGCCTGGAAGCCAATCATGCAAATATGTTAACAATAGACATGCTGATAGAAGAGATGGGAGGGATAACTTCATCAGTCTGCTGCTGCTCTTTCACTGTTTGGTTAGTAGGCTGGTGATTGAGGAATGCAGATGTATTCTCTCTAAGGCCCCTTTCACACTGGGCGGTTTTTCAGGCGGTACAGCGCTAAAAATAGCGCCTGTACACCGCCTGAAAAAAAAAAACGGCCCCATTCACTCCAGTGTAAAAGCCAGCGGGCTTTCACACTGGAGCGCTGCGCTAGCAGGACGGTAAAAAAGTCCTGCTAGCAGCATCTTTGGAGCGGTGTATTCACCTCTCCTATACCGTTCCTTCCCATTGATTTGAATGGGAAACCGCGGCAAAAACGCCGCAAGGCACCGCTACAGCGGCGCTCTGCGGAGGATTTTAACCCTTTTTCGTCCGCTCGCGGGGGGTAAAACCGCACCGCGAGTGGCCGAATCCCGCAGCTAAAACGACGGTAAAGCAGTGCTAAATATAGCGCTGCTTTACCGTCACCGCGGCTCCCGGCCCCAGTGTGAAAGGGGCCTTAGTACAACTAACGCCGGCTATATATGGAGCAAATTTGTTTCACACTTTGCAACCACAGGGACAGTGTTGACAGGGGAATTCCTCCCATCAATCTATTGTATTCTCCCAGCAAGGGAAGCAGACTTCAGTGGGAGAACACAGTGATTATTGCTAACAGCTTTAACGGCCACTAGCAATAATCCCATGTAAAATCCTGTAGGCTGGCCGATCAACTTGGGTATATGTAGCCTGCACATACAGCTGTCTATGACTGGCTTAAAAGGCTCTTTTATGACAGTCTAAACAAGTGTCAAATCAAATAATTACTATGTGATGCAGATGCACAAGCCTCATTAAGTAAACTAAAATGTCCTTTCTTTTTCATCCATTGAGGGACAAAGGAAGTCTCAAATCTTCAGGTTATACTACCACCTACAGGGGGATTGGGGAAACAAAAAAACACTGAAGGCCAGGCCAAGCTTCTAACTTCAGCTTGTTCAATTAAGCTTTGACAAAAAAAAAAAGAGAAAAACCCGGAAGCTGATTGGTTTCTTTGCAGAGCTGCACCAGATTTGTGCATGCTCCAGTTTTAAGTAATCAACCCCATAGTGCTATAGCAAGTTAAATGCCATCCAAGTGGAGACATCAACTTTTAGCTGAAAAGTGTAAATCACTTTAAGAAAAGTGATGAGTGAATCTTTTGTGAAAGGTGTCGAACACTGTCCCTGACCATTTGTGTCTGCTACAGGTCAGCCATCACCCCCCTGCTGCAGCACACCACGCAGACTCTCGTCATGGATGGACCCTGCGGCAGGAGATCAAGATCACAAGCAAGTTCAGAGGGAAATACCTCTCCATCATGCCCCTTGGTAAGTGCCCCAGTCCAGATTCCTCATTTATCCAGGTCGTCCTATATAGCTAGTAGTAGTTTGTCACATTCCAAGCATCCTTTTTGTATGGAATTTCTATATTCTCTTTTTGACTTTTGGCTTTTCCTCTTAGGTACCATACACTGTATATTTCACAACTCTGGGAACCATTATGCGTGGAAGAAAGTCACCACAACTGTTCACAATATCATTGTAGGAAAATTATGGATCGACCAGGTGCGACTTACTCTTTATTCACAGAATCCCACCACTTCTGTCCTTACCCTGTTTGGTATGCCACATTCACAAAATGCCATTCTTGTATCTATAAATGGCCATTCTATTGGGAGGGAAATCATGGTTCTTTGAGCTCACCTTGGCTAGCACCACTTCCATAAAAAGGGCATCCTCAGGTTCCAGCCTGCTTACTAAGTTTATTTTTAGAAAGCATGGGGACTTGGATCATTCTAATAACTGTTTCCTGGTTGATAACTGGCCTCTTCCAACCCTTCTCGTGGCTACAAAATGTAATGTGCACCCCCCAACCCTCCAGTAGAAAAGTATAGGGGTAGGAGGCTGCAGACCATTTGTCAATGGAGAAACTTTATAACCAAAAATTGTCTATCTCCAGGTAAAAGTATCATAAGCAGTTATGCATGTACTGTGGGTATTTTTAACCTTACATTTAATATACATTAATCTTTTGTATCTATTTCAAATCAAAATTGATGGAGATACTTTTGTTCCTCTTTTAACTAGAGGAACATATGTCAGTTTCACTTTGAAACAACTGCAAAAAATCACCTGTTCTCTTTTTGTGCTCTTGGGGAAAGACGAGCTTGGGAGCTTCTCTTTCAAAGAGAAGGTTTTTGGTTTTGTTTTGTTTTAATCATACCTAGGTGGATGCAGCATGGCTCCCCTGCTGGCTTTAAGACTGAGAACTCAGTGCTCCGTGAGCGGCTCGCTAAGAGGCTGAGACAGGTGTCCAGGCTCCTGGGTGAGTCCTGACCAGCCAGGACCTGGCTCTGTGGCGTTAGCCTGCTATCAGCTGAAAACTGGTCACAGGAGTGCAAAATAAACTGCACTCCTGTGATCCACAGGAGAAGTACAGCCAAGCAGGCTTTAGCTGTACTACTTTGAGTATAACTTGTACTGACTATCCGTCTACCAACCCTTATTGGCTGACTGGTATGTTTTTCTCTTCCATTCATTTAAGAACACCGACAAATCCGTAGAGGGATGGAGTTGGCTATGGCCTTCATTGAGCTCAAAGAATAGGATGTTTCAGTGATGTTTCATAATTTTATATGTTTTTATGTCTTCACAGTCAGGGGAAATAGAGATTGTAAATCACAAGACGGGAGATAAGTGTAAGCTTAAGTTTGCTCCTTACAGCTACTTCTCCCGGGACATAGCCCGTAAGGTGAGTGCATGACACTACTTTATAACCTTTGTAACAGGCGCACTTGAGCCTCTTATAACATGCTGTCATCTTACAGGTGACTGGGGAGGTGATGGACGCAAGTGGACGCTTGCACTACACTCTAATGGGGACGTGGGATGAGAGGATGGAGTGCGCAGCTGTGTCTTCTAGCAACAATTTTGAGAATGGAGGAGGGGAACGGACCCCAGAGAGCAGGACGCTGCTGTGGAGAAGAAATCCGTTACCGTATGTGTATATTCAGTGTACTTTAATAGGTCTATACTCTCTCTAGATTATGGTTACCTTGAAATAAAAGAGCACCAGTCCTTTTGCAGCACACAGTAAAGCACTACTGTGTTCTTATGGTTTACAATGGCAGGTACCATGTGTTTTGCTTGGCTGCCTGTATTCACCATACCAGGTTGGAGGAAGAGGTAGGGGTTTTACACAACATCATGTCTTGATATATCAGATGGGCAGAAAAATGCAACTCTGCTCCACAGCACTTGACTCCTCCTGGGTAAGTAATACACTGGTAGATAGGAAGTGTAGGAACCCATTGTTGGTCAACCGTTTTGTTGAAGGGGAAGGGGAGAGGTCTGTTGGTTTCTATTCCAGCCTGTTTACAGTTCCCAAGCCAGACAAAAACGCCTGGCCCATTCTGGACCTCAAGGATCTAAACAAAATCCTGAGGGTACAGATGCTCAGATTAGAATCTACCCAGTCAGTGGTTGCTTAACTTCATCAGGAGGACTGCCTGGTGTCAAGAAGATGCCTGTATGTGCACATCCCGATTTCACAGCCCCACCAATGGTTCCTGCCATTCTCGGTAGAGGACCTATTTGTGGCATTGCTGTTCGGCCTTTCCACATTTCCCAGAGTGTTTACGATACACGTGTTACATATTGCTGCACATGGCGTAGTAAGAGCAATATATCTAGCACCAGTCCTCCTCTGTAACGCTAAACTAAGGACCTATAGGTGGCTTTTAAAGTGGCGCCTATGGAAAATATAGGGTCTTACGTTTGTCGCCATTTCATGGGCGCATGCAAATTTAGGGCACTTTTACACTAAGGCCGTTAGTGGGGCACTTTTAACCCCCCCTAGTGGCCGAATAAAGGATTACTAGCACCCGCAAAGCGCTGCTGCCCATTGATCTCAATGGGCAGGGGCGCTTTAGGAACGATGTATACACACTGATCCTAAAGCGCCTCAAAGATGCTGCTTGTAGGACTTTTTTTAACATCCCGCATGCGCACCGCCCCAGTATGAAAGCCCTCAGGCTTTCACACTGGAGTGACAGGAGAGGCTCTTTAAAGGTGCTAAGCAGGGCGCTTTGGCGGTCCTGCCCATTGAATTCAGTGGGCAGGGGCACATTAGGTGGTATTTGATCACCTCTGCAGTTTTTATCTTTTGCGCTAAAAACAAAAAAAGAGCGACAATTTTGAAAAAACAAACAAACAATTTTTTACTTTCTGCTATAAATCATATCCCATTAAAAAAAAAAAATCGAATTTCTTTATCAGTTTAGGCCAATTTGTATTTTGCTACATATATTTGGTAAAAAAAAATCCCAATAAGCAAATATTGATTGGTTTGCACAAAAGTTATAGCGTCTACAAACTACGGGATAGATTTATGACTTTATTTTTTTAAATTAATTTTTTTACTAGTACTTATGGCGGTGATCAGCGATTTTTAGCGGGACTGCAACATTGCGACGGACAGATCGGACACCTGACACGTTTGACGCTTTTTTGGGAACCATTTAAATGACTACAGTAGTACATAATATAATGGCTGGGAAGGGGTTAACACCAGGGGCGATCAAAGGGTTAAGTGTGTCCCTAGGGCAGTGATGGCGAACCTTGGCACCTCAGATGTTTTGGAACTACATTTCTCATGATGCTCAACTACATTGCAGAGTGCATGAACGTCATGGGAAATGTAGTTCCAAAACATCTGGGGTGCCAAGGTTCGCCATTTATGATCTAGGGCAAGGGTCTCCAAACTACGGCCCTCCAGCTGTTGCGGAACTACACATCCCATGAGGCATTGCAAAACTCTCACATTCACAGACATGACTAGGCATGATGGGAATTGTAGTTCCTGATCAACTGGAGGGCCGTAGTTTGGAGACCCCTGATCTAGGGGATGCTTTCTAACTGTGTGGGGAATGTACTCACTTAATGAACACAGTGATGTGCAATAGAGCGGACCTGCCGCAGTAGATGTACTGCCGCAGGTCAGCAAGTGGGTAAGCCTTACCTCATTTCTGTATACAGTGCTAGTGGTTAAGGTTTTAGTTGCAGTTATGTTCTTCGGGGTCTTGTAAAAAAGAGATGGGCCAGTGAAGACCACTAACAATTCTTGTGCCGCTTGTTGACTGTGCCACGTGTTGACTCTTGGGGGTTTAATTGCCACTTTTTATTCCTCACTCATCCTCCCTCTTACCCTCACTAACTTCCCAATGCTGCCATAATGAGATTAGCATAAAAAGGACTTGCACAAAAATGAAAGAGGAACTAAACCGTCCTATCCTTTTCAGCCAAGGAAGCTGCCATCTTAGCCTCTGTTTGTTCTGGAACTGCTATGATGCTGGACATGTGTTCAGTTATGATATCAGTCATTTGATGATTTGACAGTTTGGTTAAGAAAACAAGAAAATATAAGACCCCTTTGACACTGGGGCATTTTTCAGGCGCTTTAGCGTTAAAAAAAAGCGCCTGTAAAGCGATTGAAAGAAGCCGCAAGTGCTTTCACACTGAGATCCCTTTCACACTGGGGCATTTTTTCAGGCGCTTTAGGGTTAAAAAAAGTGCCTGTAAAGCGCCTGAAAGAAGCCGCAACTGCAATCCCAATGTGAAAGCCAGAGTGCTTTCACACTGAGGTGCTGCGCTGGCAGGGCGTCAAAAAAAGTCCTGCAAGCAGCTTCTTTGCAGCGGAGAATACACGGCTCCTAAAGCACCCCTTCCCATTGAAATCAATAGGAAGCGCCTGAACAGCACCTGCAAAGCGCTTTTGGCAGCAGTGCTTTGTGGGCGCTTTTAACTCTTTATTTGGCCTCTAGCAGGGGTTAAAAGCGTCCCACTAGCGCTCAAAAAACGCTGGTAAAGCGCTGCTAGTTTAAGCGGCGCTTTACAAGCGTTTTCGGGTGCTGGCAGTGTGAAAGGGCTCTTAAAGCACTTGGGCTTTCACATTGGGATAGCAGATGTGGCGTCTTTCAATCGATTTACAGGCTCCTTTTTTTAACGCTAAAGCGCCTGAAAAACGCCCCAGTGTGAAAGGGGTCTAACAGTTGGCATTCCCAGCATTCCTGAAATTTAACTTTTTTTCAAACCATTAAAGAGAAACTTTACCCATAACAATTTGATAAAAAAAATAATGTTCCTTAGCAAGGAAAATACATTCCACATTAATATGCTACCAAAATTGGCGTGCGCTGTAAATTGCCTCCAGCATTGCTACTGTGTCTTGCTGGAGGCTGCCATTTTGCTGAAGACCAGCACCCCAGCAGTTAAAAAAAACAAGTGGCTTAAAAATCATAAAAAAAATGTAAAAAAAATTAATTGGAAAAAAAAAATGTTTTACTCACCTCTAAATGCCTGTTGCTAGGGGGTCCCTCGTAGTCTGCCACCTTCATTGCCCGGGCTAAACGTCACTCCTTGTAGGCACCGCACAGTCATCTGGGACCTGTCATGTGTCCCAGATGAGTAAGCGTCGAATCACGGCGCGCGGCGCCGCTCGCGCATGCGCAGTGGGTGCCCGGCTGTGAAGGCACAGCCGGGTTCCCACATTAAGAATGCCGGCGGAGCGGGGAACGAGGGGGGGGGGGGTCTCGTTCCCCCGCATCGCTGGACCCCGGGACAGGTCAGTGTCCGATTATTAAAAGTCAGCAGCTGCAGTATTTGTAGCTGCTGACTTTTAATTTTTTTTTTTTTTTTGTTGGCACTCCACTTTAATCATAAAGTGGAACTAAACCCATGAATTTAATGGTTTCAAAAAAGTTACATTCCTAGAATGCCGGGATTGCTAACTGTCACATTTGCTTGTGTCCTCAACCAAACTGTCAAATTATCAAATGGCTGGATCATAACTGATCACATGTGCAGCACCATGACAGTTACAGCACCATGACAGTTGCAGATCAGACAGAAGCATCTTCCTTGGCTTTAAAGGATAAGGGGGTTTTGGTTCTGCTGTAAGGCTGTCAGTAGATCAGCCTCTACAAACTGAGAGCAACTGAGCACGATGAGACTGTGTCGATTTTACACAGTATAGGCACTTATTTTTTATGTTTTATATAGCTATACCTGCAAAAGCTGCCAGCCTGAAGTGATCTAGCAGGACTTTATTATCTGACTAATGTTCCACTTTAAGTTGATGGCTTAGTTCAACTTTAAACCCAAAATGTATTATATTGCAGTTTACCAGTCATTAGATGCTGTGGATGCATTTGTTTTATTTTTTTCAGTCCCCCCCTTCTGTTTTCCCCTGGTGATCTGGCCAGCAACACACCTCCTTTATTACAGTGCGCCCAATCTGGACAAAAAAGCACAGGGGGACTTTTGGACCATGGCATTGCCAATCTGGGGGAGGGGAGTGTTAAATGCACTGGCAGATTTATATACACTAATAGCAGCCAAACTCCAGCTAACACCTTGTAAGCCGTTAAGGCAACAGTTTTTTTTTTTTTTTTTATTTCTTTTGGGATAAAGATTTAACATTTAAAAGCTGATCATTGTAAGCATCCCTCCCAGTGTTAAATGAATTGTTTCTTCCCTGTAACTGAAAGACAGCTTGATCTTTTGAAAAACAGATTTACTGGCTGGAGCACAAGGTGAAAAAATGGGAAAGAAAGTCTAAAAAGAAAACAAATTCAGCCACCACATCTAACAATTTTGGATTTGATACGGCTTTAAAGATTTAGGCAGCTCATACACAGTGTGAATTTCTGTCCTGCAATCCCGGGTTACCAGAAAGAAAATTTCATGTTTACCACATCAACACAGACGGTGTTGACAGGGGAATCCCTACTACAGAGCAATTTTCTGCTCTTGGTGGGGGAAGCCGCCCCCGCCAGGAGAAGGCAGTGATTATCGTTATAGCAGCCACTAGCAATAATCGTAAAAATCTGGCAGGCTGGTTGTACCCAAGTTGATCGATCAAACAACTTGGTACATTAAGCCTGCCCATTAGCGGTTTGAGTCTTGGCCAGTTCCTGCTGAAAGAAAAATCGCATGCATTGCACAGCAATCATGGGTTTAAATCGGGTGTGGAGGAGGCAACATATCACCTCTTCAACACCTGTCAAACACACTCTGATCTTTTTTTTCAGAGGAGTAGCAGTGCCAACCTGTAGCAGTCGCCCGATCACCCCCGTTTAGCTGCTGAGGCAGCACCCAAATGTGTACACAGGAAGCAGCAGGAATTAAGCCCCCTAATGCTTTTGGTGAGTGCTACCGCCTGCCAATCATGAGCCATTCAATGGGGCCACTCTGCAATTGTCCTGCAACTCCATGCTTCTGCGGGGTTCAAGGGGTTGAAGCGGGAGGTGAGAAAGCGACACAATGCTGCCTGCTTTAACCCCTTGTTTGCTGTACTGCACAAGGTTGCAGGGCACTTGCAGAGTGGCCTCATTCACTTGAATGGGTCATGCTTAGCAGGCACTACACCTACCAACCATGATAGGGCATATAACTCCTGCTGTGGCTGAAAAATGTGTACACCCCTGGCCACTGCAGCTAAAGGGGTGCGGTTGGGGCTTGGTGATACAAACACGTCTTAACTGTGGGGTTTTACCACCCCCAAACTGTAAATGAACCCTATAAAGCTGCGTTCACACTGATGTGCTTCGGTTTACCTGCAGTGCATCTTCAGCTTTCCTGGGTTAGCTGTGTTTTGCCATAGACTTCTATTTTACCATGCAGGTGTAGTGCACTTTGTGAAAGTGCACCAAACCCACAGGATATAATAGAAGACTATGGCTAAATGCAGCTTCACAGGAAAGCTGCAGATACACTGCGGTGCAGGTAAACCGAAGCACATCAATGTGAAAGCAGCCCTTTATGATTATGCCCAGTGGATTGCTTCACACTGACCTAAAGATCTCTTCCCTGCTGCTGGCACCACCCTGGATAAACGGTGGAGTGCAGTTGGTATCACTCCTCATGGGACAGGAGCCAGCACTACAGAGGGGGCAGCGGCATTGCTTCCTACTACAGCTTTACAAGTAGTTCCTCTGCATTGCACTTTGTTTGATGCTCTGGAATGGCGGGTCAGCAAGCCCTAACCGCGATCTAACAGTCACCTGCAGGTTGCTGACCCGCGATTTTAAAGCTTCATGTTTATCAGTACATGAGGTACGCTTTAATTTTGTTTTTATCATTGACTTTAGGAAGAATGCAGAGTATATGTATTACTTTTCGGAGCTAGCTCTTACACTGAATGCCCCCGAGGAAGGTGTCGCTCCCACAGACAGCCGCCAGCGTCCTGACCAGAGGCTGATGGAAAACGGCAACTGGGATGAGGCAAATCTAGAGAAACAGAGACTGGAGGAAAAGCAGAGGACTGCAAGGCGGAAGAAAGAAGCGGAGAGAGAGCGGGCTGGAGAAGGTGGTAAGAGGAAACAACAAACTCCCAGTCATAAAGACTTGGAAAGAAAATGTTTGAGAGAATTCTGTATGTCACAGCAAAGGTAGTCTGGTTTGTTTTGTGACTAGTTGCTACAAGGTAACCCCACTTTTAGTTCTGGGTTTCAGCTCCTTTTGTGCCCCAGCTGCTGCTTCTGTGTACAATGTGTGCTGGGCAGTATAGGGGGATCTGGTATTAGACAGTCGTCTTCTTTTTTTTTTTTTTTTTTAAAGTTCTCCAACCTACATTAATCTTGTTGATAAAGAATATTGTAAACTGGTTCTACCCAAAATATGTCCCTTTTAGCTGAGGGCCATATTTTATCTGTAGTGCAATGTTGTAAATTTGGCCAGATTGCCCCAGACTTTGCTGTGTAGTGGCCAGACTGGAGATGGCCCAGCTCCCTCAACACCCTGACATTGGAGGGTCCTGGTCAACCATACTATGGATGCACTTACCATGTGGTTCAGTTGGTTTCACAGTGGTGGTTTTCAGAGATGGTACTATGGTGCCTGGAAAGTTGTGCTTTATTACGGGGGCTTTTCACCCAGACATGTTCAAGGAATGCCAAACGTAAGGAAGGAAACCCAGATGTGGATCTTCTAGCAACCAGGTTTAATGTGAACCAGGATTCCTTGAAAGTTTCGTAGTCGATACTCTGGTGACACAGTGGGATCAGTTCTCCCCAATTTATGCCTTTCTGCCACTGCAGCTTCTACCCCATCTGCTTTGCAGCATTTGGGTGGATGGTGTTCCGGTGATCCTGATTGCCCCAGCCTGGCCCAGGAGGACATGATACTCAGACATTGTAAACTTGGCAGTGGGTTTTGGCACAGACCTAAAACAACAAGGGTACAACTGACCTTGTGCATTAAGAGAAAAAAAGGTGCTGTATGGATAAAGTTAACAATACAGGTCTTTGCACAGGCTGTCCGATATTTGGTGTGCATATTGATCGTTGCAGATAGTCACACTTTTAGACTGGAGGAGTCCCTTAATTTTACTTTTTTTTTTTTTTTTTTTTTTAGAGTCTCCAGTGGATCCCTACAAACCACAGTGGTTTGACCGCAAGATTGATCCTGTGACCAAGGAAATGATGCACATCTACCGCGGCACTTACTGGGATGCTAAGGAACGGCAGGATTGGAGTACCTGCCCAGATATCTTTTAAGGGACAATGGGAAGTGACAACATCTCGATCCCCTCCCATGTCCTCTTCCACCCCATGCTCTCTCCTTCTCTTTTTACCTTCAGTGATGCCTTACTGACCCTAGTTCAGCCCCCTATTTGGATAGGGCAATGCTCTGCAGACATTTTCCATAATGCTTTGCTCAAATTCTGTCACTCATGGCCTATCCAAGCATAATTCATCCAACTTTTTTTTTTTTTTTGCAGAAGCAGTATTCTTGTCACCCATAATAACCAATCACTTTCATTCTCTTGGTGCAATAAGAAAGAAGTCTATTGGGCCATTTGGCAAACAAGGCCCACTGTATCTTTTCCATGTATAAGAATGCTTATGGCAGCACTGCGATACATAATTTAAAAGCACTTATGCAGTACGTGGGCAACAAATCCTACAGTATACATACAATGACCACCAAATGGATTATTTAAAGGGGCAGGTAATAACTACTGTATGTGTAATGAGTAGGCACTGCTGAGTAGAATCATCAACTGGCTTGTTATCAGGGACTTCCTTCAGCAGCTAAATGTGACAACCATTGGGCCAATCCCACTGCGGCGATTCTCCCTGGTCAGTCTTCTGTTCTCTGATAGGAAAAATGCATAGAACATGCATCAGTAAAACTGACATTTTTGGAGTGGCTGCAACTTTTGGGGGAAGTGGAGAACCTATATGGTCTACCTAAGAAATGTAAAGGGTTGATATTACCAATTTGGAAAGTGGCTGGTTGGGTTACTTGCTGGCTTTGTATTTCTCTCTGGGACTTTAGTAGAAAGACCTTCAAGTTTTCAGGAGGGCAGTTGTTAAACAACGGGAAGACTGGAAGTTGCTGGTGGTGCATGTCAGCGCCAGAAGGTTCTTGGGAAGAACTGCCCTTAACTGAGAGAACAAGTTTGGGGGGGTTTACCCTTTGAGAACCGCATCCGTAGCTGCTAATCAGACAATATGTGGATAAAATAAGTTTTGAGTTTGGTAGCTAACAGTTACTGCTAGCAATTACTGTTTGCACTCTTTATATATCTGTAGGCAAAGAAACTTATTTCCTTTTTGTAATTTAATAACTCACTGCTGTGTGGTTTCCCCAGTAGAATCCTTCTTCTCTGACCACTGAAGACCAATGAAAAGAAAGGAAAGTAATGTATGATCAGCAGGAATTTGTCAACTGTAAAAAAAAAAAAATAAAAATAAAAAAAAAAAAAAGCGCTATGAAATAGAGGAACTCGGAAATATTTTAAAGTGACCCTGTCATCCAATATTCTTTACGCTAGCATTGTTAAAGTGCAGGCACTTTTGTGGTACCTTAAAATACCATTTTACTATATTGGTCTTCAAATGAATTGCTTTGTGCTTCAGAAGGGTTGGAGGCCCAGGCCTGTGTACTGGGCTTGACTTCTCAAAATGAAATTGGGTATGTCCAATTGTCTGTCTGATTTTTAGTGGTCCTTGTTGCTCTGAAAGCCAACTCTACCAAAGGAAGCAACATTAAGGGAGTAAATCTTTTTTATAAGTAAATTTGCAAAACTGATAGAATTCATTTTTTTAAGATTATTGCAAAATCTGAACAAAATTCCAACTTTTCTTTACAGTATCAAAAAAAATGCTGACAGGTGCAGGCACATCTGCACTTTCAATCCCCCTGCTCTGCACAAATACCATGACGTTTATTGGGCAAAGTTTTGCCACTTTTTGATAGCTTTCTCTACTGCCTTCTCCAACACATTCCTATTAACCAGTGAGGTGATCTATAACCGTGATCAGCTTAAAGAAATGTTTGCGAGACAGAAGTGGGCCAGCAAGCTCTAACACTACCAGGCAGTGACAAAGTTTTGCTTAATCAGGAAAGCCCAGCATTTGAGCAGAGTGGAGGAGCTGAAAGCTGAGATACCTGCACTTCATACCTGGGGGCAGGTTTATTTTATTTTTTTTACAGTCCTTTTAAGCAGGGGGTCACACTATTAAGTTTTGATACTTGCTGCAGGCAGCAGCATTCATTTGTAAGTGTGTAAGACAGTAGTGCTTGAGTCTAGTGGGCAGAGCCCACCTACAGTGCATATCTTCACCACCAGGTACGGGTAGCATCTAGTTTAAAAAGGTTTGTTTTTGAGGCAACCTGAAATATGGAAAGCTTTGAGGAGCATTGCTGAGCACCAGGGGCTGGAGCTTTGCCACTCTTAATGCCTCTCTGGTGACCAAACAGTTAAAACGCCATTCTCTCTCTTCTTTGGCACCACACTTTCTACCCAAACTCTCTGTGGGGAAGGCTTTATCACTGCAAGTATGAAACCTCTATTGGGTAAAGTGGCAGTTGCATTGCGGTGATTTTGCTGTTGGTAATGTGTTGAATCACCAGTATCACATGGCCATTAGGATGACAAAGTTGTCATACATGCATGCTGAAAATTTTCCTAACCCTTTTATGTAGTTCATTCCCTTATTTGCAAGTACAGAAAAATTCTATTTTTTTTCACACACATGTCCAGCGGAACAGACTTGACAGTGGAGCAGAGCTGAACAAATGGATTTTCTCAGTAAATCTAAAATCATGATTGTAGAGGATCAGCAAGATGCAGTTCCCTGTACAATGCTAGGTTCACAAACCTGTAGATCAGGGGTCTCAAACTGGTGGCCCTCCAGCTGTTGCAAAACTACAAGTCCCATGAGACATTACAAGCATGACTTCCACAGGCAGAGGCCTGCTGGGACTTGTAGTTTTGCAACAGCTGGAGGGCCGCCAGTTTGAGACCCCTGCTGTAGATGGATTTGCTGCTGTCTCCTGAGCAGGGTTTAAGCACATCAAAGCATGTCTGGTTATGCTGTGGACATTTGTAATGTACTACTAGACTGTCCTTTTCTTTACTTTGATTTTGTTGGGTGCTGGCAAAGAAGCCTATGTGAGCAAGCGAAAATCAAGCTTCTCTGCATAGAAAAGGTTATTCACAAAATAATAGGAATAATTATATTGCAAGCTGGCAAGCTTCAACCCAATCTGGTCTTCATTGCAGCAGGTAAGACCTAGCTTGGTCAAAACACATCAGCAGAGACTACAGTCCTTTATCTGAGACTATAAACATTAGGATGAGCTGACCCTAAACTCAAAAGGTAATTTACAGCTGTGAGTTGATGGGTGAACTGCCATTTTTTTACAGTAAATCTATATAGCAGTCTTATGTTGGGGGTACTTCCCAGTCAAGAAACAGCAGTGTTTTCAGATAGACTGCACTGCAGCGCTATGCTGCTTGAAGTGAAAATAGACTACTTGCTTGGGTAAAACACTTGTAACAAAAAAGGCCAAAATCTGTCAGGAGTCTGGAGCTTAACTTGGCATCTACCTAACGCAGACGTGTCATAACAAAAATATGGGAGCTGCCATTGCCAACGAGTTTATACCCTGTCAGCATCTCATTAAATAGAGAAGCAAGTCAGAGAGGCAACAGCAGCTACCATGTCTTCTGACCGATCTCCTTTATGTAAATGGGTAGACTTTGATGCTTGTGTGTCCCATGACTAATTTTTAACTCGTATATGACCTAGTGAGCATTTCCAGAGCCCAAATTTAAACCTATTACATAACAGGTCTCAGTCTGCAGAGCATTGCTCCCAGAATTCCCTTTCACCAGGTCTCCGAACCATCTCACTGCCCCCGCCTTGAGCGCTAGGGTGGGTGGGGGTGCTGTCTTCTGCCTTATGTTTGATTTAATCTCCGTGATTTTTGGGTTTGTTGTGTGCATACTTTTTTTTTTTTTTTTTGTCTTGTTGTGGGGGAAGAGGAAGGCCGGGGACTGTACAATGTCTGACACCTCTAATATAATTTTAATTATTTTATTTTTTTTGGGCGAACAATTGAGGGTTTTGCTCTGTCAGTCCTGCCCCGCCGTATATAAATATATATATATATAATGTATATTTTTCATTTCTGTCACTCTACCTCTCACTATTTGTCTCTCACCTTTTTTTTTGTTTTTTGTTTTTTTTGTTTTTTTTTTTGTTTTTGTCCATCTCTTGATTTCTGTGCAAATACTAAATTAAATAAAGATCAGATGACACTTCTTGAGTTCCCAGATGACTTTTTTCATTTAATTTATAACAAAAGTTGTGTGACATGTAGATCATATATTGCAGCTCCAAGTCTGGTCAGAGGTCACACAAGGCAAGGGATAAACCCACCCATGTGATAGCCTTTGGGCCTCGTGATTCACTGCTAATGCACACTGCATTGCTGAATGGATCAAACGCCTGCTCTGCCCCTCAACCAAATTAGGAATTCTAAAACCTGGAGTGCAGAGCTAAAGTTTCTTCCAGGCTGAAATGCCCAATAAGTAGTGAGTTGGTGCGCTGTGATCTCCTTCAAAATAACAAAAGTAAGTAACAACTTTTAACAATCATGCTAACGCATTTCTGCCTTTTGACAGTCATAGCTGATTTGTGATAAATAAAAAATCAGTTTAAAGTATTCCCTTCACATGCAGGTTTATTAGTACACCAAGCTTTGGCACTGAACTACAATATGGGAGGAAGAGGAGAGAGTCGCAAGCTTCCCCATATCCGTAAGTACTAGGTATTTCATTGCGCTCCAGTGCATATGATGGCAGTAAGTATAAGTAGTGGTATTTTAAAAATGTTTCTTAATCATGCATTACTACAGATGTATGAATGAACACCAGATGTTGATCTTTTGGCGTTCAGATTTAACAAACTGCACAGGTTTGTGTCCCAAACTAGAGATCTTCATTCGTTTTGCAGCAGATGCCCTGGTAACTCTTTGGGATCTGTTTTCCCTGATATATTATTATTATACAGGATTTGTATAGCGCCAACAGTTTACGTAGCGCTTTACAACTTGAGGTTAGACCGTACAAATACAATACACTTTAATACAGTAGGGATCAGAGGGCCCTGCTCCTTAGAGATATATGCCTTCCCTTCACTACAGCTTCTTCCTTGCCTGTTGCACAGAATAAAGATGGAGGCATTCACAGATCACAATTGCTTAACTAAGCATGAAGTATGCAAACATTGTACAGTGCCCTGCAAAAGTATTCACCCCCTTGGCTTTTTAACCTATTTTGTTACATTACAGCCTTTAGTTCGATGTTTTTTTTTTTCTGAATTATATGTGATGGATCAGAACACAATAGTCTTAAGTTGGTGAAGTAAAATTGGAAAAATATATACATAAAAACAATTTTTCAGAAAAAAAAAAACTGAAAATTGGCATGTGCGTATGTATTCACCCCCTTTGTCATGAAGCCCATAAAAAGTTCTGGTGCAACCAATTACATTCAGAAGTCACATAATTAGTGAAATGGTGTCCACCTGTGTGCAATCTAAGTGTCAGATGATCTGTCATTACATATACACACCTTTTTGAAAGGCCCCAGAGGCTGCAACACCTAAGCAAGAGGCACCACTAACCAAACTGCCATGAAAACCAAGGAACTCTCCAAACAAGTAAGGGACAATGTTGTTGAAGTACAAGTAAGTACAAAACATATTACAGCGCACACATTCAATAATGACATTTCATGCAGGGCTAGTTAAAAACACCTAAACCTATTCAAAAAATACGGGGGTTTGCTTACACTATATGGTTATATAGTGCTAAGCCCACTTACTGCGACAAAGTACCACAAATTAGTGGGGAAGTACAAGTCAGGGTTAGGTTATAAAAGATATCCAAATCTTTGATCCCTAGGAGCACCATCAAATCTGTCATAACCAAAGGGAAAGTACATAGCAAAACCGTAAACCTGCCAAAAGACGGCCGCACATCAAAACTCATGGACCGGGCAAGGAGGGCATTAATCAGAGAGACAGCACCGAGACCTAAGGTAACCCTGGATGAGCTGCAGAGTTTCATAGGATCACAATAAGCCGTACGCTCCATAGCGTTGGGCTTTATGGCAGAGTGGCCAGAAGAAGGCCATTACTTTCAGCAAAAAACAAAATGGCACATTTTGAGTTTGCGAAAAGGCATGCGGGAGACTCCCAAAATGTATGGAGGAAGGTGCTCTGGTCTGATGAGACTAAAATTTAACTTTTTGGCCATCAAAGAAAACACTGGAGCAAACCCAATACATCGCATCACCCAAAGAACACCATCCCCACAGTGAAACATGGTGGTGGCAGCATCATGCCATGGGGATGTTTTTCAGCAGTCAGGACTGGGCAACTGGTCAGAGTTGAGGGAAAGATGGATGGTGCTAAATACAGGAATATTCTTGAGCAAAACCTGCACCACTCTGCGTGATTTGAGGCTAGGATGGAGGTTCACCTTCCAGCAGGACAATGACCCCAAACACACTGCTAAAGCAACACTTGAGTGGTTTAAGTGGAAATGTGTTGGAATGGCCTAGTCAAAGCCCAGGCCTCAATCCAATAGAAAGTCTGTGGTCAGACTTAAAGATTGCTGTTCACAAGCGCAAACCATTCAGCTTGAAGGAGCTGGAGCAGTTTTGCAAGGAGGAATGGGCAAAAATCCCAGTGGTAAGATGTGGCAAGCTTATAGAGACTTATCCAAAGCGACTTGAAGCTGAGATGGCCAAAAAAGGTGGCTCTACAAAGTATTGACTTTAGGAGGGTGAATAGTTATGCACATTGACTTTTTCTGTTATTTTGTCCTATTTGTTTGCTTCACAATAAAAAAAAAAAAAAAATCTTCAAAAATCATGCATGTTCTGTAAATGAAATTATGCAAATCCTCAAACAATCCATGTTAATTCCAGGTTGTGAGGCAACAAAACACAAAAAATGCCAAGGGGGCGAATACTTTTGCAAGGCACTGTAAATCTCTTAGCAGATGAGCCATGGGCTCTTTCAGATCTGCCAGATTTGCTGTTGTATGGTCCAATCTTTTGTACTGTTTTATGGTTGCTGGCTTTGATGGTATGGCTACTGAAATTTTACGGTTGCTGGCTTTGATGGCATGGCTGTTGAAGCCCAAGTACTTAGGGATAGTAGAAGGTTCAGACGCAGTAATCCCTACCCTTCCCAAGACAGGATGGTTTAGCACAGTACATGGAAAGCTTTTTTCGCCTCACATGAAGCTTGCAAGTTTCATCCCTGACGGTATATAGCGGAGCGCATTTTGGCTTCAGTTTCATATGGCCCTAATTAACAGGTATACCTGTTATGGTCATTTAAATACCTTTTTATGATTTACACTAAAGCTGGGAGGAGTTATGTCTGGGGATTCCTGCCTTTTTTTTTTTTTGTCAGTGTTTATTTCCCTGAAGGTGGCAGCATAACCCAAGTAGTCTTGAATATGAACTCCTCTGTTTCCTGTGACTCCAATTCCAAAAATGGTGCGTGTAAAATCTACATTAACAAAAAAAATTGAAATTGATGGCAGATACACGTCTCAAAGTTAAGGTAAAAAAAGTGATACTATCAACTAAGCGATGGAAGAACATTTTGCAATAAATTAGGTTAATTGGCAACAGGTCAGTAATATGAATGGGTATGAAAGGGGCATATTCGAGAGTCAGTGTGTCTTCTCTGGGCCAAAGCTCATTTCAAATGGTCTGTTGCCCCGGCTTGTGTTCAAGCTGCTACTTTTGGTTTCTGGCTTTGTCACATCCTGCTCCTCCTCTCTTTGCCATTTTGGAGAGGTCCAGCACTAGATATCTGAGGACAGGCTCACAGGGTACAGAAACCAAGTTTTTTTTTTTTTTTCTATCAAAGAAGTGGCTCGTAAGGATACAATTCCTAACTGAAGAGGCCTGCATCCCATCGCTGTATGCCAGCCACTACAAACAGAAATCAAAATAAAGATAAAAATAAAATGTGCATAATAAAGAATTTAAAATACAAAGTCGACTTGCATAAGGGGAAAATAAGTAGATGATTTTTGGCTTTCATATTGCATTCACAATCTTATAAAAGCATTGATTTCATGAATATATTCAAGGAAAGTAGCAATACTACACTAATTGATCTTATAAATTATTATATATATTTTTGATTTGTCAGTAATGGAGATCGTCTTTTTAAAAAGTGTAATGATAATGAAACTATTGTTTTTTTATTATATATTGTGCTCGAAAAGGAAAGACTTTAGGTTGTTGCATAATCATTTTGTGGGTTCAGCTCTCTTTCTCTCAAAGAGGTATTGGATAATCTGATTTTATATTATTTCATCACTATATTAGTTGAAATTTATATATATTTACACACTACGAATATCGCATATAATAAGGAAAAATAAACCGTATATATAATTAAAATGATATATCTTAAAAATGAAATGTGTGAGGCATGCCTGCATGCATACCTTCACATGTCCTGGACAAATCCTGTAAATATATAGATATGTATTTTACATTACACACAGTTGTGCTCATAAGTTTACATACCCTGGCAGAATTTATGCTTTCCTGGCCATTTTTCAGAGAATATGAATGATAACACAACATTTCTTTCACTCATGGTTAGCGTTTGGCTGAAGCCATTTATTATCAATCAACTACCCAAATGACCCTGGTCAAAAGTTTACATACCCTGGTGATTTTGTCCGATAACCTGCACATAAGTTGACACAAAGGGGTTTGAATGGCTATTAAAGGTAACCATCCTTGCCTGTGATCTGCTTGTAATTAGTATGTGTGTGTGTGTGTGTGTGTGTGTGTGTGTGTGTGTCAGTGTATATGTATATGTATATGTATGTATATGTGTGTGTGTGTATATATATATATATATATATATATCTATATATATATATATATATATATATATATCTCATACATATACATACATATATATACATATACACTGACACATGTGTTGGGATGCAAAGAAAAACCCACAAATAACTTCAGGTGAAATACAGGACTCTCTGAAGACTTGCAGTGTGGCTGTTTCAAGATGCACAATAAGGAGGCACTTGAAAAAATATGGGTTGCATGGTGGAGTCGCCAGAAGAAAGCCATTACTACGCAAATGCCACAAAGTATCCCGCTTACAATACACCAAACAGCACTGAGACAAGCCTCAAACCTTCTGGCACAAAGTCATTTGGAGTGATGAGACCAAAATTTTTGCTTTTTGGCCACAACCATAAACGCTACATTTGGAGAGGAGTCAACAAGGCCTATGATGAAAGATACTCCGTTCCTACTGTGAAACACAGAGGTGGATCACTGATGTTTTGGGAATGTGTGAGCTACAAAAGCACAGGAAATTTGGTCAAAATTTATGACAAGATGAATGCAGCATGTTATCAAAAAATACTGGAGGAACATTTGCATTCATCAGCCAGGAAGCTGCGCATGGGACATACTTGGACATTCCAACATGACAATAATCCAAAACTCAAGGCCAAGTCGACCGGTCATTGGCTGCAGCAGAATAAATTGAAGGTTCTGGAGTGGCCATCTCAGTCTCCTGACCTCAATATCATTGAGCCACTCTGGGGAGATTTCAAACGTGCAGTTCATGCAAGACAGCCCAAGAATTTACAGGAACTGGAAGCTTTTTGCCAAGAGGAATGGGCAGCTTGACCATCTGAGAATATAAAAAGCCTCATCCAGAAATACCACAAACGACGTCAAGCTGTCATTGATGGTTAAAGGGGCAATGCACGGTATTAAGAACTGGGGTATGTAAACTATTGATCAGGGTCATTTGGCTAGTTTATGTTGTCATTATAATTTTAAAAAGATTAAACACAGTTGATTGATAATGGCTTCAGCCAAACAATAACCCTGAGTGAAAAATGTTTGTGTTATTCGTAAATAATCGTCTCTGAAAAATGGCCAAGAAATCAATCATAAATTCTATGATTGTTTTGCAATCATAAATTCTGCCAGGGTATGTAAATTTATGAGCACAATTGTATATATCTATACTTATTATGTATAGTGCTCATTTGAAGGAATATTCGGAGGAACAGGAAACCATAATATATATTTCTCTGTTGGGGAACCAAATTAGGTTAAACAAATATATCTGGGGATTATAAACGAAACAAGATTCATACATAGACACATGACATTATATATTTCTGGATCTTCATTGAGGCCTATGGGGGCTGGACTCCCAAGAGTGAAGATCCAGTATGCCTCACGCTTGCATAGTTTCTGGTTTATTCTCCCTGCATCTAGGTCACCTCCAATTGCATCTATAACAAATACCTTTTAAACCTGTAGGATCTTTGTGTGTTTCTTTGAAGTGGCGTGGGATAGAATATTTCTCTTTATTTTTAATAATCCCACACTTATGTTTCCCTATTCTGACTCTTAAGGGGCAGAAAATGCTTCCAACATATAGGCACGCACATGGACAGATAATTCCATAGATGATATAAACTGTACCGTAGTTGAACTGCTTGATAGTGTGTGTGTGTGTGTGCTTTCCCATCTGTTCCTGTTTGTTTTCGATGCCACATGAAGGCACATGTGTCACAGTTTTTAACCCTTATAGTTCCCCTTCTGGTCAAATAACGTAGTCCATTTGTTGACTTTAGAAGATATATGTATATTAACTTTTTTAACTCTATCAGGGGCAATAATACTTAAGATCTAGTGGCTTTCTAAGAGAAAGAGGAAGAGATACTTGTTTTAAGTGAGCACATTCTTACTTAAAGCTTGGTCTAATAGAGATTTAAGTTCTTTTGTATAACCCACTGTAGGGTCACTTTTTAGTTTAATGTATGTGTCTGTTTCTCCTAGTAAGCTCATAGCATCTTCTACATAGTCTTCTTCTTTTTTTTTTTTTTTTATCTTGAATTCCCTACGTATAACAACTTGTTTATTCTGTTTTAGCCTCTCTGTTGGTTCACTGAATGGATCGGTGTATTTACTTTTCTTTGAGTTTGCAAAGATTTCTTTAAATTAAATGGAGTTTCCTTTTGCCCAGTGTGGGAAGAAGGTAGAAGTTGTTTTGAAAGTGGTATGTGTTATTTCTTTTTCCAATGTAAGGGGACATTTTGTTATTTTGGGTATATCTGTTTCTTTCTCTTCTATTGTTCCTTCTAGATGAAGTCTTTGACATCTTAGAAGAACTCTGTCGCTTTCGGTATCGGCTGAGGGTACCTCCCAGCTCGTTCCCAGTATCATTTTGTTTTAGTTTTTATTGGAATTTAGAGCAAAGTATCTCTTCACAGTTAAATTCCTAATAAACCTATTAAGGTCAATAAATAATTCAAATAGATCCAGCATACTTGGCAGAGCAAAGTTAAAGCCCTTTTTTAGATGGTCTAGTTCAGTATCTAGAAATATAGATTGTAGATTTTAATTGTGAAATCGGCAGTTCTAATCTGCCCCTTTTCTAAATCATCAGTGTTGTACAGGATCACTTGGTACTCTTCAGAGTCTGGACTAGGGATATGTTCTTTCCTGCCATTGTCAGAAACCATGAATCAGACTGAGACAGAAGTACAGTTAAATCAGACTTGTTTTTAAAAAAAAAAAAAAAAAAAAAAAAGGTAAACTGAGTAAACGTAGTCAAAACATAGCCAGAGTTCAGGAACCAGAATGTATAGTCAGACAAGCCAAAACATCAGGGACCCAGAGATGAGCGTAGTAGAACTGCAAGTAGGATCTGGAGCCAGAAGGCATGTCAGCCAAGCAAGTCTTTAACAGGAACACAGTAGAGCGTCTCTAGAGATGTGACCAAGGCGAAGGCAGAGATTATCTGGACTGGATGGCTTAAGTAGGCAGGACTGAGTCACTGTGGAGAGATAGGAGCTGGAACGCCTGCAAAATATAGCCAGATCTTGCCTTGTCAGGTTTCAGCCTTCTCTTTTATGTACACTACACTTTTTTGGAGTTTTTTTTGCCAAACCTGAACATGCGTCACATTATGTCACTTTTTGAGGTGTTTTAAAGTGGCCTTGTAAGGTTATATTTATATTTCAGGCGCTTCATGTTTATACATATGCATTTATTTATATTTGCACATGTTGGTTTCCTTTTTTTTTTTTTAAGGGACAGTTTAAAAAACATTACAACTGAGTAGTGTGTGTGAGTACACTACATTAGTGGTAGCAGGAGTCCTATATAATATTATAGAGACACTATATACAATTTTTTTTCACTTTTAACTACTTTATTAAATTAATTTTGTTTTCTTTATTTGCACAATATACATAGCAGAGAATGAGTTCACACACCGTTTTCTACCTCAGCCATAGCCTTCACCAGAAAGTTGTAAGGTAGAGGAAATGTCATAAAATCCAATCTGAAGTTCACATTGGAATCATCCCATAAATGAATATGGAAAGTACTAGTACTGGGACTTTAACCACTTGCCACCCAGGCCAATTCTGACATTTCTCTCCTACATGTAAAAATCATCATTTTTTTTTTTTTTTTTTTTGCTAGATAATTACATAGAACCCCCAAACATTATATATATATATATATATATATATATATATATATATATATATATATAAATAATATATATATATATATATATATATATATATATATATATATATATATAAAAATATAAATATATATATATATATATATATATATATATAATAATAATAATAATATAAATATATATATATATATATATATATATATATATATATATATATATATATATTTTTTTTTTTTTTTTTTAGCAGAGATCCTAGAGAGTACAATGGCGGTCGTTGCAATTTTTTCGAACACATTTTTTTTTAAAGAAAAACAGTTTTGTGCTTTAAAAAAAACAGTAAAGTTAGCCCAATCTTTTGCATAATGTGAAAGATGAAGTTACGCCGAGTAAATAGATACCTAACATGTCACGCTTCAAAACTGCACATGCTCGTGGAATGGTGCTGAACTTAAAAACATGGTACTTAAAAATCCCCATAGGCGACGCTTTACATTTTTTTTACTGGTTACATGTTTTGAGTTGCAGAAGAGGTCTAGGGCTACAATTATTCTCACGGCAATACCTCGCATGTGTGGTTTGAACACTGTTTTCATATGTGGGCGGGACTTGCATATGCATTTGCTTCTGCATGCGGGGATAGGGGTGCTTTAAAAAAAAAATTTATTGTAAATTTTCCTTTTTTCTTTTTTTAGTTTGACACATTTTTAAACTTTTATTCCCATTACAAGGAATGTAAACATCCCTTTGTAATAGGAATATGGCATGACAGGTCCTCTTTCCAGTGAGATATGGAGTCAATAAGACCCCACATCTTACCTCTAGGCTGGGAAGCCTGAAATAAAAAAAGATCTTGGCTTCCCAGACGAGGCCGCGCCATTTGTTTGAATGCAGAGGCTGGGCGTGACGTCATAACATCGCACCCGGCGTCCAAACGTTTATAGAGACTTTGGCGACCATCTGGTCTGCCGGAAATCTCTATGGTAAACATCTGGGGTCAGCGGATCCGTTCTCTGACTCACCAATGGCATCGGTAAGTTGGTAGAAGCACCAGAGGGTGGCAGGAGGGGGGGCGTCCCCTCTCGCAAGAACGTTCAAGCGGGAAACAGCCGCTATGATCACTCTTATGGTGTAGGACAGTGGTCCCCAACCTTTTTGGGACCGGCTGCGTGGAAGAAAATTGTGCCAAGGCCCGGTGAGGGGGGATGTATGCACAGGCGGGGGGTAAGCGATTTTTCGTGGGTAATTCATCAGGGCAATAGCTGGTGTTCTGCTGTTGGCGCTTCAGTCATCACAGCACCATCGTGTCAAAATGATTGAAGCACATTATTTCTTATATTACATTTTAATATAAAATGAAATAGTTTAACTCACCATAATGCAGAATCAGTGGGAGCCCTGAGTGTCACTTGCCATGTCGCCTGCCACCAGATGCAGCTTGTCACTTTCCATGTCGTCTGCCACCAGATGAGACATGCCACTTTCCACGCTGCCTGCCACCAGATGAGGAATGCCACGCTGCCTGCCACCAGATGTGGAATGCCACTTGTCACGCTGCCTGCCACCAGATGTGGAATGCCACTTGCCACGTCACCTTCCAGTGCCACCACATGAGAAATGCCACTTGCCACGCCACCAGATATGGATTGTCACTGCATTGGTGGTTGTGGTCATTCTTGAGTAACAGAAGGAGAGCGGATATGCGCGGCGGGCGGTGAGAGATGGTGTCATCTCTCTGCTTCCCTCCGCACCTCTGACATTCTGCATGCTGTGAGCGCGGAAGAGCGGTGATGCTAGGCGGGTAAAGAAACCTCTATGCAGTTCAAGGTTTAAACCGCTTCTCTTCCAGGTTCAATGAATGGCTGTGTGCCTTTTTAAACTCCCTACCACTGAAATTTTTTTTCCCTATGCTAGGGCCTATGCTAGTAAGGTGTTTAAATATAGCTATCATATCTCCTCTCAATCGTCGCTTCTCCAGAGGGCATACGTTTTAATGCTTGTAGTCTTTCTCCATTACTGATGTCCTCCAGTCCCCTTATTAGATTTGTTGCTCTTCTCTGAACTCTTTCCAGCTCCAGCACATCCTTTTCGAGGACTTAAAGTGGTTGTAAACCCTTACAGACCACGTTTGCTTCAGTGAGTGTGCCGTTACCGGTGGCTCCCGCGCAGATGTCATCGCGGCTCCGGCCAATCAGCGCCGGAGCCGTGGTACCCGGAAGTAACCCCGGGAGTGATGGCGCCGGCCAGGGATGTGTAAGGGCACCTCAGCGAGGGCTTCGATCTCAGGTGAGTATTACATAATGAGCTAGTATGCTATGCATACTAGCTTATTATGCCTTTGTCTTGCAGGTGTTTTTTGTTTTTTCAAAGTGGGTTTACAACCACTTTAAGATGCAGCCGGACCAGAGTCTTGTAGAGTGGCAAAATTCTTGTTTTTAGCTCTGTTTGCATACAGCACCTTGGTATTGCATGCTATTGCTAAAACTGTCATGTACTAGGACGCCCAGATCTTTTTCCATCTTGGATTCCCCCAAAGGTCCCCCCCCCCCCCCCTAACAAATTACTTGCATATTTTTAGCACCCAAATGCATTACTTTGCATTTTTCAACATTAAACCTCATTTGCCATGTAGTTGCCCAAACCATTATTTTATTTAGGTATTTTCTTGTAAGGTTTCCACATCTTGCTGGGAAGTTATTGTCTTGCTTAGATTTGTATCATCAGCAAATATTGAGATTGAGTGAGTGGTTTATCCCATCCTCTATATTGTTTAGAAATGAATTAAACAGAATTGGTTCCAGGACAGATCCTTGAAGGACCCCACTTACCACACCGGACCATTCCAAGTACTCGCTATTTATCACCACCCTTTGGACCCGCCCCTGTAGCCAATTCTCTAACATGACTGTAGACAATAGATCTAGCACCCGTTAGTAGGCGGGCTACAAACTATTCCAGAAACATTGGTAGTAAGTGTGCTGGGGCACTTTATACATCACAACTGTCTTTGTGGCTAGAGTCAGACATGCTGCAACCTAATAAGGCAACATATAGATCCAAAGTAAGAGTTGAGGCCTCTCAGGTAAAAAAAAAAAAAGCAGAAGCCATACAGCTGGTAGCAGGTAAGGGTTGTATGGCTGAAGGTGACCAAAGTGCCTGTAGAGGGGCAGCAGAAACAGATTGCAATTGCACATGGCTCTTTGCAAGCAGACGCAGCAGGGCGATGCTTCCTTGATCCTGTATGGTGAGAGAGTGTGGAGCATGCATGGTACTCAACCGAGCAGATGACAGTCCCACAGCATTTACCCTTTCCACAGCAAAAACCTTTAGGAACGAGGAATGAAGGCACATGCTGCCCTATGAAAATGAGGTAGCTTCCGATGCCCAGCCCAACTGGCCCACTCACTACGGGTAAGCGGAGAGGCAATGATATAGGCTCTGGACCTGGCAATCGCTGTGCTAACTTTTTATCAGAACAGAGTCTGGAAAGCACCCCACACAAAACCACATTCTGAAAGGTCATTGTTATCCTTGCAACATCCAGTTCAGCAGGGGTTGGAAGCAGTGCTCCAAAATTCATGCTGAGGAGAACCACAGCTGCATTTAGAGAGACAAATCATTAGCAGCAATGTAGTTTTCACTGAAGAAAAAAGTACTAGCAAAAATATCTTAGTCTTTAATGCAGCAAGGCTGAAGAAAATATCTCTATCCTCCTTGGAATACTAGGAAAAAAAATGTAGGCATGCTCACTGTGGGAGGGGTTATCCTGGGCTAGCCTAGAATTATCTTTTGCTTGCCGGTTTCAATCTTCTTGTAAGTGGCAATATAACCCAAAGGTTAACAACTTCCGGTGTCCCTCAATGAACAAGAAAACAGGATTTTTGTACTCATTGTAAAATCAATTTGTTGAGATTCTTTAGGAACACAGGATTGTTCTGAATCTGGTCACCTACGGGAGGACTTGGACACTGGCAAGCAAAATGGCCATTGGACAGTCAGATATAACCCTCCCACTTCAAGCATGCTTCAGTTTTGTTGAAAAGTATGTAGGAAGAGGTAACCACATAAAGGGTTGGGACTTGTGTCCCATAATGAACTTCAAGAAACATATTTTCTGGTACAAACATCCTGTGTTCTTTTGTTTATTGCAGGACACGTTTCTGTTGTTCTGATGGGATAGGGAATCCAAAAGCAGACCAAATAAGGGGTGGTCAATGCAGCAAAGAAAAATGCTAGTAGGCCCAGATAATAAGAATAAAACTAGGGGCAATTGCAACAAATATCCAATAGGCTATAAAACGATAGGTATTTAGCTGCAAAAGTATGCAAGAAAGAATAGCCCTTATTGACTGGAACTTGACCAGCTGGGGCCTCACAGTGCAGCTTCTTGCAGTGAGAATGTACTCATACTGCAAGGGTTAACTACTCTTAGGTCTAGGGAGCATGGAAAAGATTTGCTTACCTTAACCGCCACTCCTCTGTGCTGCTAGACTAGTCCCTGAAGTTGCTTGTCCCCAATGCTCCACCATTCTAAGGTCCTGGTATATTCAGGAGGAGTGTAGGGTATATATTGCTGCATTGAAGGTGGAGGCACCAAGGGACAGGCTACCGTTGGACCATGAGGGAGTGACGGATAGGGTAAGTGAAAAGCATTTACTCTCCCCTAGAACTAAACAGTAAGGAGGAATTTTCCAGAGTTGGCCTTTAAGTCATTAAAAACACTTGGGACGACACAGAGGAGTAAAATTGACAAGTATGGGCTGAAAAACACAAATTTGATATGCCTACCCTAGGGGAAGGCCCCATTTTGTAGTGAGCTGCTAACCCCAAGTCAGGGACACATTTAATTTACAGTACATACCTGCTAGGCTAAATATTTTGCTAGTCTTCTTGCAAATCTCTGTGGCTATGCAGTTATGTACGTAAATGTATTCCACATGATAAATGATTAAATCCTGTATATTTGTGCCTAAAAAACCTAGGGGCAGCCTGCAGCTCAAAGAGCTGCAAGGAGGAAATGACTCCCAAAACTGGCATTAGAAGAGGCCTTAAGAGGGGACTTAAGGCAGGTAGATTGGCTGCCCCTGGTGGTATAGGCTGTGTGCACATCAGCTTGGGGGGTGCCCTTTAACAGATCTTTAACCTGAGTCTATGAAAGGTCCCTGTTTTGTGGAAGATGGCATGCCTTGTTTCTGTGCCGAAGATACCATGTCCTTGGTGCTCCAAGGATTACAGGCCGGTGGCTTTGGCCTCCCACATCATGAAGACTTTGGAGAGACTCGTTTTACAACAGTTATGGCCAATGGTTATTACATATTTATACCCATATCATACCAGCCTATCCTGGGCTAGTATATGCATGTATGCACACCTGAATAAGCCAGCAAACGCTGTGAGGGTTATGTTGTGTTTTTTCTCCAGTGCTTTTGATACCTATAGGCCTGCTCTCCTGGGAAAGAAGCTAACAAAGATGCAGAATGATGTCCCCCTTGTGTTGTGGATTTTTGGCTACCTAATTTGAAGGCCACCGTATGTGCGTTTCCAAGATTGTGTGTAAGATAGGGTGGTCAGCAATATGGAGGTTTCACAGGGGACAGTTCTCTCCCCCTTTCTCTTTACTGTCTATACCACTGGTTTCAGTTACCAGAGTCTTGCCATCTTCTGACAATTACTGGCGACTCTGTGGTAGTGGAATGTCAGAGATAGGAAAGAGACTGAGTATAGGACTGTGGTTGAGTCACATGGGGGGGATTTACTAAAACTGGAGCGCACAAACTTGTGCAGCTGTTCATGGTTACCAATCAGCTTCTAATTTCAGCTTCTTCAATATTAGGCTTTGAAAATAAAACCTGTAAGCTGATTGGTTACTTTGCACAGCTACACCAGATTCTGTGCAGTTTTAGTAAATATCCCCCATGGTGTCACATGGAGTAAGGATAATAATCTGTATCTAAATGTGACTGACATAAGGGAACTGGTTGTAGATTTGAGAAGGAGAAATGAATCGTGACTTCTGTTGCCATTTGAGTAGTTGGTGTGGATGTAGTAGAGAATGAGGTTCTCTACTACAGGGGCACACAAATAACAAACTGGACTGGAGTAAGAACACTGAAGTGCTCTATAGGAAGGGACAGAGCCACCTCAAATTTTTGAGGAGGCTGAGGTCTCTTAACATCTGCTGTAAGATTCTGAAGATGTTTTACGAGTCTGTGGTGGCATGCTGGGGAAGCAGGCTTAGGGTAGCTGATACCAACAGACTCAATAAACTGATTCTCAATGCCAGTGATCTTGTTGGATTGGAGTTGGAGTCTTTAACAACAGTGTCAGAGAGGAGGATGTTGTCCAAGTTGCCTGCAATCTTGGACAACTCCTCCCACCCACTCCACAATACGCTGGTCAGTCTGAGCACTTTCAGGTTATTACAACCACGATGCACCATAGAGCGACACAGGAAATCATTTTTGGCTGTGACCATCAAATTATATAATTCTTTCCTATGAGTGCTGGATGTGAGGATTCATATTTTTATGTAATTTTTATATTATGTTAGTATCATGTTAATTATGCATAATACATTTAGGATAATGTTTGGAGAAAAGGGTGTCACCTTTTTGCATTTTAGGTACCGTAGTTTGTTTTTCTGTTCTGTTTTAATTTGTGTTCTTTATTCTATGTATTATTTTAATATGATGGTATTGTTTTTTACAGTATAGTATTCTTTTTTTTTTTTATTTTATTACTTAATATTAACTTGCTGGTAATGTTGTTGTTTGTCCTTGTTTCCGTTCGTTATTGTGGATTTGTGTCTTCTTTAGATGCAACTGTATTTAAATAATTTCCCTCAGGATTAATAAAGTATTCTAAATCCTGAATCTGAAAATGATTGCCCGATGAATAAAAGGCCAAAAAACAGTCACAGATTTAGTAGAGTATACCTTTTTTTTTTTTTTTTTAAACAGAAAATTTGTTTAAATAAACAAAAAAAAATCAGCATTACAGAGCAATGGTCAAAAGGCATACAATAAATCACATATCCGTCATCAGCAAATAATATCTAATAAGAGAACTAATCCCGCATCGTGTGTCATTTATCCCAGGCATTGCAAAACAAGACCTAATACCATGTAGTTTGGTTCTCCAACATCATCTACCACTTTTTCCACTCCCTCGCTTCCGAACAGCAAAAAAAAAAAAAAATTGAGGGGTGCGGCAACACGAGACCTTGACCAGTATAATGGGTTTGTTGCAGATGTTTCAACCATATGCGTCTGGATGTTGCCCTGGAGCTATAAAGTGATCGGTAATATGAGACAAAGCACTGGTTTAATTTCTTCAGGGGTATAGAGAAGGTCAGGGCCAAGGATATGTGGCACACTAAATCCCCAGACTGTTCTCTAGAGAGCCAGGCCAGTAGTCTCCCCGACCTCTCCCCCTGCTCAAAGATGCATTGGGATTGAGCTAACAACTTTTTCTGAGTGAGGGAGGTACAGAGTCGGAGTACTTCCTTAGTCAGGGACTGCAGTCTGATGTAGTGCTGGGGGTCCTGTGATCTAATATAAAGTGCTTCTTGAGTGCTACCTTCTAATTCAGCTTTAACCACTTGACCACTGGGCACTTAAACACCCTTAACCGCTTCCCGACCGGCGCACAACGATGTACGTCGACAGAATGGCACAGACAGGCATAAGGGCGTACAGGTATGTCCCCTTTAAGATGCCGCCGTGCCATGGAGCGCTCGCGCCGGTCGGGACCCCCGTGAGGCCGGTCGCGGGTTCCGCGGACTCGATTGCCGCGGGGATACGTGCGATCATCTCACGGGGAGATGCGGAAATAAACAGCATCTCCCTGTTCTGCCTAGCAACTAGTGACGCCGATCTCTGCTCCCTGTGATTGGAGCAGAGATCAGCATTCACTAGCTGACAGCCACGCCCCCCCACAGTTAGAAACACGCCTCTAGGAACATGTAACCCCTACACTGCCACCTAGTGGTTAACCCCTTCAATGCATTTAAATAGCACTGATTGCTGTATAAATGGCAATGGTCCCAAAAATGTGTCAAATGTCCGATGTGTCCGCCATAATGTCGCAGTCACAATAAAAATCCCTGATCGCCACCATTAAAAAAAATTATTAATAAAAATGCTATAAAACTATCCCCTATTTTGTAAATGCTATAACTTCTGCGCAAACCAATCAATAATCGCCAAAAAGATGTAGAAGAATACGTATCGGCCTAAACTGAGGAAAAAAAAGTTTTTTTTATATATTTTTGGGGGATATTTATTATAGCAAAAAGTAAAGAATAATGCGGTTTTTTTTTTTTTCAAAATTTTTGCTCCTTTTTTTTGTTTATAGCGCAAAAAATAAAAACCGCACGATCAAATACCACCAAAAGAAAGCTCTATGTGTGGGGAAAAAAAGGACGTAAATTTTATTTGGGAGCCATGTCGCACGACCGCGCAATTGTCAGTGAAAGCGACGCAGTGCCGAATCACAATAAGTGGTCTGGTCTTAATCCAGCCAAATGGTCCGGTCTGAAAGTGGTTAATAACCAGACCAATTTTCAGCTTTCGGTGCTCACATTTTGAATGACAATTACTCAGTCATACAACACTGTACCCATATGAAATTTTTGTCCTTTTTTTTTCACACAAATAGAGCTTTCTCTAAAAAAGACTGAAGAAAAAGACTGTACATTCTGTAAAAAAATTTTTATTTTTCTTCGTTTCTGTTATAAAATTTAGCAAACTTATTTTTTCTTGATACATTTTGGCCAAAATTTATACTGCTACATATCTTTGGTAAAAATGAGTACAAATTGGGGTATATTATTTGGTGTTTGTGAAAGTTATAGAGTCCACAAGCTATGGTGCCAATATCTGAAAATCGATCACACTTGAAGTACTGACGGCCTATCTAATTTCTTGAGACCCTAACATGCCAGAAAAGTACAAATACCCCCCAAATGACCCCTTTTTGGAAAGAAGACATTCCAAGGTATTTAGAAAGAGGCATGGTGAGTTTTTTGAAGTTGTAATTTTTTCCCACAATTCTTTGCAAAATCAAGATTTCTTTTTTTCACAAAATTGTCATATTAGCAGGTTATTTCTCACACACAGCATATGCATACCACAAATTACACCGCAAAACACATTCTGCTATTACGCCCGAGTATGGCGATACCACATGTGAGAGACTTTTACATAGCGTGGCCACATACAGAGGCCCAATATGCAGGGAGCACCATCAGGTGTTCTGGAGCACCCAGGCCAATTCTGACATTTCTGTCCTACATGTAAAAATCATCATTTATTCGCTAGAAAATTACTTAGAACCCCAAAACATTACATATTTTTTTTTAGCAAAGACCCTAGAGCAGGGGTCTCAAACTGGTGGCCCTCCAGCTGTTGCGGAACTACAATTCCCATGAGGCATTGCAAGGCTGACAGTTACAGGCATGACTCCCATAGGCAGAGGCATGATGGGACTTGTAGTTCCGCAACATCTGGAGGGCCGCTAGTTTGAGACCCCTGCCCTAGAGAATACAATGGCGGTCGTTGCAATTTTTCGAACGCGTTTTTTTTTGGAAAAAAAAATGTTTCTGCGTTACAAAAAACAAAACCGTAAATTTAGCCCAATTTTTTTGCATAATGTGAAAGATGAAGTTACACCGAGTAAATAGATATCTAACATGACACCCTTCAAAATTGCACACACTCGTGGAATGGCGACAAACTTCGCTACTTAAAAATCCCCATAGGCGACGCTTTAAAATTTTTTACTGGTTATATGTTTTGAGTTAGAGAAGGTCTAGGGCCAAAATTATTGTTCTCGCTATAATGTTCACAGCGATACCTCACGTGTGGTTTGAACACCGTTTTCATATGTGGGCGGGACTTACGCATGCGTTCGCTTCTGCACGCGAGCACACAGGGACAGGGGTGCTTTAATATTTTTTTTTTATTGTTCATTTTACTTTATTTATTTTAGTTTGACACTTTTTTTCCCCAAAAATATTTTTTTTGATCACTTTTATTCCTAATACAAGGAATGTAAACATCCCTTGTAATAGGAATATGGCATGACAGGTCCTCCTTTACAGTGAGATATTGGGTCAATAAGACCCCACATCTCACCTCTAGGCTGGAAAACCTGAAATAAAAAAAAAAAAACCATCCTGGCTTCCATCGTAGCGAGTAATACAGGGTATTGCAGGGTATCTCAGAATATCGCAGAGTATGGCTGGGTACTGCTGGGTATTGCAGAGTACTGCTGGGTTTCCATCCCTCCATGCTCAGCCATCCCTCCATGCTCAGCCATCCCTCCATACCCTGCAATACCCAGCAATACACTGCAGGCTATTGCTGTGTATTGCAGGTTATGGAGGGATGGCTGAGCATGGATGGATGGATCGGTGGTGACTGCAGAGCAGTGCTGTGGGCACTACAGGTCCCGCCCACAGCACTGCTGCCACCGATCCCGATCCCTCTCCTCTCACACTGTACTGATCGGTACAGAGAGAGGAGAGAAACCGGCGTCATGAAATTTGACGAAGCGATCACGTCATCGCGGCCGTTTACCGTGATCCCCAGGGGGCGCGCAAGAGGGGAATTCTGGGAGGACATCAATGTACGCCCTCTCAGAGTTAAGCAACCGCCATGTAGCCGTCTTTCGGCTATGGGCTGGTTGTTGAGCGGTTAATCAGGTCTGCCCTTCTCTCTTTGGCAATAATGGTCTGGTATTGTCTCATCATGTGTCCCTTTTTTTTTTTTTTTTTTAAAGGCGTCCCAAACTGTCAGTGTGTCTGCTGAACCTGGGTTAACCGCCCAATATCCCGCCATCTCCCTTAAACTGTGCATCCACCCCTGGGTCTGAGACCGAGAATCTAGAGAGCTTCCATAAAGTGTCCGCATGGGCCATCGAACCACTCAGACTGAGCAGCATGGGTGCATGGTCCGATATGCCCCTAGGCCGTATCTTTACATCCATGACTCTAGGCAGGACAGACCTCCTACCGAAGACCAGGTCAATACAGGAGAAGGATCTGTAAGACGCAGAGTGGCAGGTAAAAGCCTGGGATTAAGGGGGCCTCCATCTCCAAGCGTATGTTTCCACATGTGTTTTCTACTGATATTTTTAATTTGTCATTAAAGCAGGCTGCAGTACCTTCTTGTTTTAAATCTACTACTATTGTCCCAATACCTAAAAAAATCAGCGGTATCGTGCTCAAATGATTATCGCCCAGTTGCCCTAACTCCTATCATCATGAAATGTTTTGAGAGGCTCGTATTATGACATCTTCGACAGGAATTACGTTTGTTACTCCTACATTCATACGAACTAATCCAACGCAAAATTAAAGCCAACACCTACTTCACATTCAACAAGGCTGGTAAGAGACTAGCGCAGCGCCTCAAGGGGCAAAGATACAACTCCAGAATACCCCACCTATTTCACCCCCAATGACAAGTTGACTAACCCCAGGACATAGCGGACGCCTTAAGTAAATACTAGAGCAACCTGTACAACATCAGACATGATCCTAATACCTACCTACCAACCATCAACCGACGACATTAATGACTTTCTACACCGAATTAAACTCCCAACATTGACACACTCAACTGTCCTCCTTAAACAAACCATTCTCTGAACAAGAAATCCTAGACACAATATCTACATTACCCTCAAGCAGAGCTCCTGGACCAGATGGTTTATCGGGAGAATATTATAAACATTTCTCAAGCCAATTACTTCCCCATCTGACGTAATTTTTCAACATTGCTGCCTCCTTTTCAAAGTTAACTGACGAATCATTAAATGCCCTTATAATTACAATTCCGAAGCCACAGAAAGATCGAACCTCACCTCAAAATTTCCGCCCTATCTCCCTACTGAACCTCGACTGAAAATATATGCCAAAACGATTGCCAGACGCCTGATGACAGTTATGCCTGATCTCATTCATAAGGACCAAACGGGGGTTTATTAAGGGTAGACAAGCACCTGACACCACAACACGGATGATCAACCTGATGCACCATATTGAGTCTAGCGGAACGCCTTCTTTGCTTCTCTCTCCGGATGCAGAGAAGGCGTTCGACAGAGTCCATTGGACATACTTACAGGAGGTATTGATCAAGTTCGGATTCAAAGATCTCATCTACAATGCTACAATGGCACTATATACTACCGCATCAGCACAGGTCTATTCCGCAGATATTCTATCACAACCATTTAACATAACAAACGGCACTCGACAGGGGTGCCCGTTATCACCACTGATTTTCAATATGCTGATGGAACCATTGGCGGAACACATACGCTCAAACCCCCTAATCACAGGTCTAACTGTAGGCAAAACCTCACACAAGATTAGTCTCTTCGCAGGCAACGTCATACTGATACTCACTAACCCAACTTCCTCCCTGACTGAATCCCAAAAAACACTTGATTGGTTTGGACGAATATCATACTACAAACTGAACGTAACTAAATCGCATATCTTAGACATTAAACTGGACACCACAACCAGAAACCTACTACAGGCCCAATTCCCCTACAATCTATGTTTAACAAATCCATATGGAATAGAACCAAACCTAGAAGTGCACACTCATCACTTAGAAACCATAGGTCGGCGGGCGGCTCAGGAACGATAGACTTCGAAGACTACCACACAGCGTTGGTACTGGACCAACTCACTGAGTGAATAATATAATATATATATGATGTATTTCCAGTTGCACTGACGTCATTTCCTGCTCCTTGGAACGCACTTCCTGGTTTCTGGAACGCACGCAGTGAGCAGCATCCAGATCCATCTCTATTCCCTTTACATGCCTGTTTTTATCAACTATTTTGTAAGTACCCATTTGTATATGGAATAAATCCCTTTTCACTATTAGTTCCATTTTTTTATCCTTTTTTGGTGCCTGGTTATTCTGCTGAGAAATCCCAACAAGAAATCCTTTGATCTGATGTGCACAACACCACTCCTGAGCTTATTTGGATACCATCACATAAGCCTGAAGTGACCCCCAGACTGCAAAGCTGGGGGTCATTGCCATTTGGTGAGTGGGGACACGTGGGGGTGGCGTTTCTGCACCTGAAAAATCCTGGAGTGTCTGTGGTCCATTGCGTTGCAGTTTTTTTCCCATTGCGGATCAGAACATTCAGCACATTTATTTGGACTTTATTTAAGTTTTTTGCTTTGTATATTCACATCTGTATAAAAGATGGTGCAGCGCTAAATACACAACTTAAACGAAAATGTCCATATACATGTCCACATAAAATGAGTACAACAATCCAATAGTGTCTTCAGGCGTGGTGAGAAAAATTACGCATGCAGGTGACTTTGTGAGAAATACCTCCACCACCTAATAAGATGGCCGCTCACCTCACTTACTGGACCCTTTGATTATGAAGGGTCTCAAAAGCTTTCCCACCAGGGGTTCTATAATGATGGTCCACAGGGAACAAATTGTCACTCCTTGCAAGTATGATGGATATATACCAGGCAACTTTCACAAGAGACTCATTCCAATGGCACCACGGATCATGTAAATATAAAAGTAAACAGCCATAGTGCTCTCTGCATATGAAACATTTATTGAATAGAAAAAGGGGGTAATAAAACTCACAAGAAAAGCACCTGTGACCCGGTGTTCGGTGTATACAGCATGTAATGAAATGCACAGAAGGGGCTACGGTGACGTCACTTCCTTCCGTCCTATGCATTACGTCCCAAGGCAGGAATTCATCAGCGGTACGGAAGTGACCTAACACCAGACTTATATTAGAAACAAAGAGGTGCCTAGCAGGCATCCCATTGGTGGGTTTAGCACTTAGTGGGTTTAGCACCTATTATCACTCCCCCCCTCATTAGCCCTTACCATTCAGTGTGGCTTCTCATCCTACGTCAATCGGTAATGCAGCGCTTCTAAGCGGGGTCACGCGGTGCCGCCTCAAGTGAGATCATGTGATCAAACGTCACGATGTATCTCACTCCAGCGACGGGCGGCCAATAGCTCCGGATCTGGAAGTATCCTGACCAGAGCGGGGTACCATGGCAACCGCCTAGAGTGAGAACATGCTATCAAGCGTCATGACGTGTCTCTGGCGTCGAGCGGCCAATAGCTAATACCCCGGAAGTGTCCCCCAGCGCTACTTTTAAATGAAAGTGAGAGATGGAAGGGGGAAAGTAAAAAAACACATTACTAAATAACCCCTAACTTTCTGAATAAAATCAGATATAGTTAACTATTATACACCAACATATTATGGGGATATGTATGCGCACAAATACTAATAAAAAACAATTTTAGTTTTTTTTTTTTAAATGTTTAAAAATATTTAAAAAATATTTCTAATAGGAAAATACATATATATGTAAATCCTTCTTAGAAGACCTGCTTAAATGGTATAACTAAGCAAAATTAAGTGGACGTCACTCGCAACCCCCTGTGCCATTAAAATACATCACGCATAAGTGTAAATATATTAAAATATCTCCAAGAAATTACATAAAATACTGCTGACAATATACATCACACGCAAAATATAAGTATATCAAAATACCTGCACAAAAATTTACATAAAATACAAGTATAAAGCAAATTATATATAAATAATATATATAAAAAAAAACATATATAATAATACAATTAAAATAATAATCACCGGTCTGTAATAAAGCAATTTAAATCAAAATCTACGTTAAGTCCGCCGGGTGTTAAAACTTTTGTTTCATATATCCAATATGATTCCCGGCGGCTTAATTGACAAACAAAATCACCCCCCTCCAATGTTTGGTCACCCTCTCAATACCCCAGAATTTCAGGCTCTTGGGGTTCTGATGGTGGACCAACTTGAAGTGTCGGGATACATTAGGGGTAGTGAGACCTCTTTTAATATTATTAACATGTTCGCCTAAGCGTACATACAATGGTCTAGAGGTTCTCCCAATGTATTGCAAACCACATCCACACTCCAACATGTATACCACTCCGATGGTGTCGCATGTGATTAGTTGCTTAATCTTGTACTCCTTATTGGTGGCCGATGCTAAGAAAGATTTACGCTTCTTGATATTCCCTTTCGAATTTTTACAGGGGACACATCTCCCACATGCGTAAATCCCCCCCAAGAAAGAGAATAATCTATTCTCTGTGCAAATTGGTGGATTAAGAATACTAGGAGCTAACCGATCCCTGAGTGTCGGGGCTTTTTTGTAGATGAACTGAGGACGAACAGGTAAGACAGGGCCTAATACCTTATCTTGTTTAAGAATCGACCAATTTTTTAGGATGATTTTTTCAAACTTTTTGTATTGAGCGTTATAGTACAAAATCATCCTAAAATTTTGATCGTCTTTATCATTATCACGGATATGGTCAGATGTCAGAATCGATCTTTCCATCATACTAACCATGTTAACTTATTCTTTTAAACCTGATTTGTCATAACCCTTTTGCTCAAATCTAGAGACTAAAATATCAGATTGCGTGATGAAATCATTACTCTGAGTGCAATTACGACGCAGCCTGATGAACTGCATCCTGGGATATTGCATAACCATGATCTATGGTGACAACTCCCCAGGGGTATGTAGGCATTTCGATCGGTTGGTTTTAAGTAATTGCATAATCTGAATCTTTCTATGTCTCTATTAATCTCAAGGTCCAGAAAGACAATTTTATCCAGTTCTATGTTCCAGGTCAGTGAAATATTTTTGTCATTGATGTTTAGTGAACCTAAGAAAGCTTCCAAACTAGATCTCTCCCCTTCCCAAATCATAATCAAATCATCTATAAATCTGCGGTAGCAGATCAATTCAGGTGGGCGATGATTAAAAATAGCCTCCTCCTCCCAGTGGGCCATAAAGAGATTGGCCACACTGGGAGCGAAACGGGCTCCCATTGCCACACCTTTCATTTGCAGATAGAACTCCTTATTGTACCAGAAGTAGTTTTTATTGAGATTGGTCAGTAGGAACTCTTGATGTCTACCTGAAAGGGTGGAATGTGAAAGTGCCCATTCTACTGCCTGCATGGCGTCCCTATGTCCTATGCTGGTGTATAGTGAACTGACGTCACCTGTAACCATAATGCTAGAAGAGGAACAAGTTAATTTCTCTAAGATTTGTATGATATGCTTAGTATCTTTTATAAAAGCGGGAGTTTTAAGCACCAAAGGTTGCAAAAATGAATCGATATACTGACCCAGTCTAGCAGAAATGGAATCAATCCCATTTACAATTAGTATCTAAAAGATACTAAGCATATCATACAAATCTTAGAGAAATTATCTTGTTCCTCTTTTAGCATTATGGTTACAGGTGACGTCAGTTCACTATACACCAGCATAGGACATAGGGACGCCATGCAGGCAGTAGAATGGGCACTTTCACACGTTCCACGTCCCAAAAAGTAGTCCATGTAGTGTAGACGATTTGGCGTGCAAGTTGAGTAGGAAGCCGTGGTTGTGCACAAGCTATGTTCATGAGTCCCTCCGTGTAATTTCTCTACTCCCCAAGTGTGACATTTCCTGCAACATTATCTTCAAGATGAGACACTGGCATGTAGGAAGCACTAGTACGGCGCAAATAGTTAAGTAATACACATCAACAATATACAATCGTATACATTTTGTGAATGCTAAGATTAATCGGTAGTGTGAAAAATTCTAAATTGATTAGACATGATTCCAAAAGCATTCTCAACCACACGCCTTGCCCTGGATAGTCTGTAATTGAAGATTGTTTGCTCCCTTGAGAGGTTCTTCAGGGGAAAAGGTTTCAAAATATGCTGCCCCAGAGAAAATGCATCATCTTCCACAAATACGAAGCTCAAACTTTCGACTGTCTCCTCTTTTGTGGGTAGATGTAATGTTCCATTCCCGGTGTAGAATTCCTTTTTTTCAATTACTCCTCCATCAGAATTTCTTAAATTTTTGCCGATATCAATGAATAGGAATTCATATTTGCCATTGACTAGAGCCATTAGAATTATACTAAAGAACCACTTGTAGTTGTAGTAATAAGATCCCGAATTTGAAGGAGGCAGGATCCTTACATGTTTGCCATCTATGGCTCCTCCACAGTTTGGAAACTTCCAGTGATCCTGGAATTGCTTGGCTATTATTTTCCATTCACTGGATGATGATGGGAACTGTAAAAATAAAATAAATATTATGGTAAATACAGGATCTATTTTTAATCTTCTACTTTGCTTTATTACACAGGATATGGCAAATACAACTTCACCAAGCTTCCTTACTGCATCAGCAACAACGCCAAGCAATAGGAAAAAGAGGTCATACCAAGACTCAACGGAAAGCTTCTTTTTTACAAGCATCTACTGCTCTTAATCAGGAGAGAGATGAATGCGATGATTTGGGTGGCTTAACCGCTAAATTCGCAGAATGTCAGATGACCAGAAACCACTTCTTGAGCCATTATTAATTCAGCTACTTAATAAAGGACTGAGAGGTGAATTAACCAAGAATACAAATTTTGTTGAGTACAACACCTAATATGGCAATCCTCCAGTACAACCTCAGCACCAAAATCAGTGGCATGCTCCATTAGCACAACAAGAACGCCTGCAAAGCAGCTGGATGCCAGAATATCATTACACATCCTTGTAATATATGTTTGGGTATTGAGGTTTATTTTTACATTCAAATAAAATCTGCCACATTTCTTTTTTGCACACATTTTCACTATGTCAGGTTTAATCACTACAGATCCGCGCTATAGCTGAATGACGGCTATAGAGCGGACCTGCTTTGCCGGGACTACGTCCTGTAGGGTCAGCGATCCCGACCCCTTACCACGTGATCAGCTGTCAGCCAATGACAGCATATCACGTGATGTAAACAGAGCCGGTAATCGGCTATTTTTTCTCCTCACGCTGACAGGCGGCGGCCGTGATCGGGCCATTAGACTCGATCGCGTTGAGCTGCTGCAGATCCTTAGTGCCCACCTGTGCCCCCTGCCAGTGCCACCTAGCAGTAGGCAACAGTTCTGCCTACCAGTGCCCACCAGCGCCACCCATCAGTACCCACAGTGCCAACCAACAATGCCCACAGTGCCACCTATCAGTACCTCAACAAAGGTGGCACTGATGTGCAGCACTGATCAGTGCCCATCAGTGTAACCTATCAGTGCCACCCATCAGTCCCACCTATCAGTGGCCATCAGTGCCATCTATCAGTTGTACCTATCAGTGCCCATCCGTGCCACCCATCAGTACCACCCATCAGTGGCCATCAGTGCTGCCTTATCTGTGCCCATCAGTACCGCCTTATCTGTGCCTATCAGTGCCGCCTTCACTGTGCCCATCAGTGCAGCCTATCAGTGACCACCAGTGCTACTTCATCAGCGCATATCAATGAAGAAGAAAAATTACCTGTTTGCTAAATTTTATAACAAACTATGAAACATGATTTTTTTTTTTTTTTCAAAATTTTCCATCTTTTTTTGTTTAGCAAAAAATAGAAATCCCAGCTGTGATTAAATACCACCAAAAAAAAGCTCTATTTGTGGGAAAAAAATTATAAAAATTTAATTTGGGTACAGTGTTGTATTACCACGCAATTGTCATTCAAAATGCCAGAGCGCGGAAAGCTGAAAATTGGTCTGGGCAGAAGGGGGGTTGAAAGCGGAGCTCCACCCGATTTTAATACATTAGACCTATACAGTTAACTTCATGTCATAATGTAAAAACTGTTTTTTTGTTGGCCACTGTACCTTAGTAATCTTCTTTACTTCCTGTCTGTGTAGTCTTCAGATATGAGCGTGGATATAGCGGCTATTTTGTCATTTCCTGAGAGCCGCACTGGCTCCTGGGAGCCTGTGTCATTGTTCCCAGGAGTCAGTGCGGCGGCCTGGCTCAGCTCCATTGCCATCACAACGGGGCGGGACTTCCGACGCCCATTGCGATGGCAACCTCAGCTGTTGACGGCGCTTCTATTGAAGGTTACCGCGCATGTGCGGATTCGGGGATACAACGCGCAGTGCATGCTGGTCGATCAGCGGTACTGTATCCTGTAGCCCACAGGCAAGATGAGAACCAAGGATAAGAAGATTTATAAGTACATTTTTAAAGCAAAAACTGACATCTTACAGCACAAAAAACGGGAACAAGTGAGTTATAATTTTACATAACATCATCTATGTGTCAGGTCGCCTGAGAGCAGGTGACAGATGCACTCCGTAGGAGTGGGAAGTGCACTGATAGGTAGTGGACCTTAGGACTGACTGCTGCGGATTGTACCCAGGGAGATTCAGGACACAGTTCTACTGGATCACTAACACAGATCCCAGTGGGAGCTAGAGCATAGATTCCTCAGGGCGCGGAGTCTAAGAGCCAGCAGGTGTTCGCCAGAGCCTCCAGTGGTGAGGATGGACTTCGCTGCAGTCTGGCTCCTAGGGTCTCACAGCTCATGCTCACAGTAGACTACAGGAGAAGGAAGCAGCAGGGCAACTAGCAGACAGGAACAACAGAGTACACGCCAAAGGTTCAGGGTCACAGGCAGACAGGGATGGTCAGGGACATGCCAAAAGGTCAAGGTCACAAGCAGACAGGAATCGTTGAGAACACACCAAGGTCGGTAAGAGAGACAAACGTAGAGCACACGGCAAGAAGGAAACGGGAAGCCAAAAACACAATGGATACACAATGGTTGATCAGCACCATTGGCTTGCAGTGCACAGGTTAATATAGGATTCCCTGATAGGGCCTGGGGTGGAGCCATGCTTAGAGGAGAGGTTATAAAAACCACCAGGTGGAAGTGGCTGGCCTCTTAGTCTGAACACATGAGGAGAGGTAAGCAAACAGAGGAAGATTACTGCATAACCATGACACTATGTCATTGTATCAAAAAAAAAATGTTTTAGGCAGTGGAGCCCCGCTTTAAGTGCCCAGTAAGCAAATGGTTAAAATAATTTGGTTATTGAGTTTAGTCTGTCCATGATGACATCTGACAAACTGTTCTGGTTGTAATTGACATCTTTTTAAGTTTGAATTTCTGTGTGCAGTTGAACTATTGCATAACGTGGTACAAAATGGAACTATCTATATATACAATATACTGTTGTCAGGCTGTGGTAGGGCCTAAACCACATTTGTTCTGTCTAGTTTTATTTCCAATAAACAAATATATATTTTGTTAAATTTACCTTCAAATATTAATTTTTCAAGACGTTTATGATGGCTTCACAGGTTTCCGGAGTTATGCGTCCCAATGACTGTGCAGAGATTCCTGTGCTGAACTTTAGGTCCTCCAAAGTCCTACCGGTGGCTAGGAAATGTAAGAGTGCCATGAGTCTCTGGTCTGGAGTTATGGAGCGTCTCAAAACTGTGTCTTGTTTGGTAATTAGTGGTGACACCAATCCTAATAGATGTTAAAAGCAGTCATCTGGCATACGTATATAGTTCTTTAAAGTCATCAGTATTATTCTCTTTCAATTCTTTTAGTATTTTCATGTGGAAAAAACACTCTCTGTTCCTCAGACAATCCTTGCTCCATATTCTTCTCCTTTTATTTTGGTCTTCCTCCATTTCTTGTATGGCCAGCACTCCCAGCATTGCAATAGCAATGTTTTTGTTGGTTTTCGTCCACACATTCCATAGTAAATAAATGAATATTCGCTGTGAAAACGACCGTGATGAAATATTTCCTGCTACCACGAACTATCGACCACCCCCACAGGAAATGTACAGGTGTGAAAGGTCAAATATTGCGTCACTTCCCAAAACCAATTTCTCGATCGTGACATTGTATTGCATTTGAACTATTTAACGGTTCAAAATTTGAAACTGCAGGATGGTAGAATCGTTCGCTCTAAACAACCAATTTGTCGTTTACACTGAACTTAACCAGCCGATTTTTCATATAGTGTATGGCCAGCACTATGTACATGGGATTTTTCCTTTTTTTTTTTTTATAAATTTGCAAAGATTTTAAACAAAGTTCTTTCATGTTGTCATTATGCGATATTGTTTGTAGTGAGTACTCAAATGCTGAGCTCAGAGCTATTACATCAGGGGTGAGAAAAAGCATGTGTAGCAAGGTCTCCGGCCTCCTTCAGCCTAATGAGGACCTCCAGGGCCAGAGATAGCTGACATGCTTCTGTATGTGGTGGGTTGTAAGGCATAGTGGGTGTAGTGTAAGGTAGATTCATGGGCGCCAGACACTTCTTGAATGCAAAGAGTTTTTTTTTCTCTTAACAGAACTTTGAGAGAGTTGAGAGAGGGTTGAGAGAGGGTTGAGGGGCGAACTCACAAGCCAAAACCACGTTTGTTAGTTCAACCATGGTTCTCCTCCTCCACCTCCTGCTACAACTACAACACCAGAGCCACAGCCTGGAAGCAAGCGTGGAAGGAAGACAAGAAAGTGATGGCCTGGGTTCAGTCTGGTTTGACAAAAGACGCAGGCTGTTGTAAGACCACAGCCTTGGGACAGATATGTCATCTGCTGCTGTTCCTGATCTCTTGTAGTCCTGGACCGGATTGTGCTCATTATTATAAGGACTCCTCAGGCCACCAATTTTGACTGTAAAATAATTGATGTGTGCCCTGGGGTACAAAGGCTTCGCAAATTTCGCCAGTTTCTCCAGCGTTGCCCTCCTCTTTATTTTGTTACGACCCATAATAAATGGCTATTTATTTTTCACAAATACTTGCATATGTGTTTTACTTCAAAAGGGACAGTTTGTTTGTGAGTGGGCAGGTACATTTCAAAAATACAATGTCAAATTAACAAGGGACACCAACACCAACCTCCTTGAGGTTAAAAAATACAAGATAATAATCGTGTTGTGGTAACGACACAAAACGAAAGAAAAAATTATGGAGATCACTATAAAATAAAAAATAGGAGATCTGGATATAAAAAATACAAATAAAATTATTCATGAGATCACGAGAAATAATAAAGAAGAAATCAGGTTGTCAGAACTCTGGGTGAATATCAGCAGCAAAACAACTAGCATTATAAAGAAGAAGAGAATGTGCTGCATTAAAAGATTTAAAAATTTGCAGCGTGACGAATGTGCTATCTCCATTACGTAGTTTTACCAGACTGAGCGCTTCCGTCTCGTAATTGATTCAGAGCATGCGTGGAACTTTGTGCGTCGAAATTGTGCACACACGATCAGAATTTACGAGAACAGATTTTGTTGTCTGAAAATTTGAGATCCAGATCGGTTTGTCGGAAATTCCAATGGAAAATGTCCGATGGAGCCTACACACGGTCGGAATTTCCGACAACAAGCTCCCATCGAACATTTGTTGTCGGAAAATCCGACCGTGTGTACGCGGCATTAGTGTGAAATCAATTGATCCCTAACAATGGGCCAAGGTAGCTATACCTGGCAGGTAAATTTAGGAGCAACCCTGCCTAAACACCAGGGTGCTACACATGTGAGGGGGTGTGAACTCGCTCCTGGGATGGTGGAAGCAAACTCTTTCCAAAACTAAAAAAAAAAAAAGCTTTGCCTTTTAGCATTTAGTTATACTTTAAGCAGTATGGAGGGAATGATTATCCTTAGACAGGTCTCCTAGGATAGGGGAACAAAGTTCACTAGGTATGTAAGGCGGAAAGTGACAAAAGCAGAACCTAAAGTTTAAATTTCAGATTTAATTTTATTCATAAAAAAACAGCAGAGTCCCCCTTCATAAGACCCCTTTCACACTGGGGCGGTTTTCAGGCACTTTAGCGCTGGAAATAGCCTCTGCCTGAAAACCACCTCCCATTCATTCAAGTGTGACTATTCACACTGGGGCGGTGCACTTGCAGGACGTTCCAAAAAGTCCTGCAAGCAGGATCTTTGCGGCGAGTTGGGAGCGATGTATTTACCGCTCAAAAAATGCCCTGCCCATTGGAATGAATGGGCAGCGCTTTCAAAGTGCCTGAAAAGGGCTTCGGAAGCACCACAACACATGAGATTTTAACCCCTTTTTTGGGGTCAAAAGCGCCCCGCTAGCGAACAAATGCGGCAAATCGCCACTAAAATGAGCACCCCAGTGTGAAAGGGGTCTTAGGGTTTGGTATTGAGCAAAAAGTGTACTGGACTGACAAAATTGTATGATTGGCTCTTAATACTGCCCCTTCGCCCTTCCAGGGCTTGGATAACTAGGGCACTTTTCGATTAGGATTTTTTTTTTAAAGGCTGGGTTCATCTTAGTGAGAAGTATTACATGCACACGTTTTTGCAGGAAACAAATGTGCATTTATTAATTTTTTCACAGGACCCTGCAGAGCATTGCACCCGCGATCAGTGGATCACGGGTGCAATGTCAGGCTCCTGCAGGCTCTTCCTACAGCTCTGAGGCGGCACCTCTGTATGGGGCTGTCAGTTTCAGAGCCGCAGGAAGAGTGAGTGAACTATGAGGGAGCTCATGAGAGCGTGGCATTGAAAACTACGATGACTGTGCGTTAAACAACCACTTGTAGTCACAACCGGAAGTGACAACGCAGAAACACAACAGGGAGGAAGAGACAGAGAGTTTTCACCTTTAACAGGAAGTTCCAGAACGAGGACCTTTATGGCAGGATCACCAATATTATTTTAATTAAAGCTGCAGGTTCCTTATCACAGCGCTAGTTCACCCTGATCAATTGAAATTCATGCCAGATAGGGGTACAGACATTAGTATCAGAAGACTCTTTACCCATATAGCTAGAGCCGGTCATGAGGACAGGGGAGTGGTGTCCTCTCTGGACGCGTAAAAGGCCTCCATACCTATGGGCGGTCCTTTCCAAATTCGGTTTTGGTCCTAAATTTCAGCTATGGATCAAGATGTTGTATGCCAGGGATATGCAATTAGCGGACCTCCAGCTGTTGCAAAACTACAAGTCCCATCATGCCTCTGCCTTTGGGTGTCATGCTTGTGGCTGTCAGAGTCTTTGTTATGCCTCATGGGACTTGTAGTTCTGCAACAGCTGGAGGTCCGCTAATTGCATATCCCTGTTGTATGCCAATCCACAAGCCAGGGTGTACACTAATGTGTGTCTATTGGAATCATTTCCACTGAACTGAGGAACAAGGCAGGGCTGCCCCTTATCCCCGGGGCTTTTTGCCCTGGCGCTGGAACCTCTGGCAGCCCTCAAATGCTCTATTATTGGACTGCCGTCCTTGTCACCGTACGGTGGTGATTCTCCCAGCCCAGATTGAACCCAGCACTCACCCTGGAAGCCGCTATTCTGGGATCATACGCTGCCCTTAGCAATTTTGCCTTTAGGGGCAGACGGGCTTGCACGGCTATAACTGTCTCTATTCAGACCACTGTGAGAGCCTGGCAGGAAGCTAGAGCAATTTCCACAAAGCCATTTCACATCTCTCCTCACATGCTCCTCTGGGGAAATCCAATGCTTCCCCATCTCTTCACCTTGCAGGACCCCTCAATTTGGGCACAGAAAGGGATCACAAATATGAAGCACATTGTCAAGGATGGGAAACTGATGACATTCACTGACCTCAGGTCCCTGTATGCACTACCTAGATCTTGGGAGTTCCGCTATTGGCAGCTGAAGCACGCCTTTGGAGCCCAGTTCCCGGAAACTTTAACCCTGGAGTCAGATTCTGTAGAGCGTCTTTTGATGTCCAGTAGCATGGGGAAGCCCCTCTCCTCATATTTATATCTTACGGTGGCGTATGATATTAAGCAGACCCAATCCCTAGACAAGTGGAAAATAGACATCACCACACTCGACGACGAGCAATGGGAGGACTGTGTCTCTACATATATACCTTCAATGATAGCGGCAAAGGATAGATTCGTACAGCTTAAATTTATCCATAGGGCCTACTACACCCCACAGTGACTAGCCCGCATCTATCGCCAACGTGAACCGCGATGCCCCAGATGTAGTCATGAGACTGGTTCGTTCTGGCACATGGTCTAGTCGTGCCCTAAACTTCAACCATATTGGCAAGACACATTGACCGGGGTATGTGGGATGCAGATATCTCTTGACCCTCTGACCCTCCTACTTAGTCACCCTGAAGAGGTGCAGGGTGACCGATATACCAAACTCTGTTTGACATTTTCCCTGTTTTATGCTAGGAGGGAAATCCTCCTCAAATGCAAATCATCGGAGCCACCTACGAAAGCCGCCTGGTGCCTTTCTGTAAACTCGGTGCTCCCCCTTTATAGACTTACATATCAGAGCAGGCAATGCCCAACTAAATTTGACAAGATCTGGTCAGGTTAGATTGAGTCTAATGGTTAATATGCTGGAGCTTGGACTGGGGAAGTGTGGTGGCGCCTGATGCCGGGGCTACGAACGCCCCCCCCCCCCCCCGCTCCTTGGTGGGGCCTACCCTGGTATTACTTAGTGGAAATTAGGCCATAGGACTCATCGATGTCACGCATTGTTATACTCTCTTTGATGTTGGGTTAACCTTAAATAGACTCTGTAAATAACTGATGTGCTGAGGCCGACAACATAGTTATCCGCTGTTCATACCCTGTTCCTTGTGCTACCAAATGTATGTCTTTAATGATGCGATATTGTAATGCTGATTTGACTACATATCTGTTAAAAAAAGCTGCAGGTTTAAAAAAAGACGAAACATTTCTTTGAAAATCACATTAATATGTGCAGCACCCTTCTAAAGTAGTGTAGATTTAGTAAGCTCCTCTGTAATCAGTGGAGCAGGGATTGAATATTGAGTGTCTCGCAGGCTGCTGCTCTAATTGCTTTCCCTTGTATTCTAGAGGGATCTGGAAGTATACTGGGAGAAAGGACAGGGCATATAGCCTGAATATTTATGGGACTCCAGCCAGTCCTGGAGAGATGCACACAGAAGGTGGTGGAGAACCCATAAATAGTCTGGGGCCTGAGGCAGGAGTTGCAGAGTTCCTGGGTCCAGTCCTGCTGGAGGAGACCCCTGTTCAGGGGCTCTGCCCTGGGACAGGATTTCTGGAGGTGCCATGTAGAAGACATCAAGGTCCAAGTAGAGGCTTTAGCTGGAGGGCTGTCAGGGCTGAGCACAGCCCTTCCTTCTCTGACCTGGCCGCTCAGCTGTCAGCTAATTGCCAGCTCCTATCTCTCCACAGTTACTCAGCTGTTGATGATATCCTGCTCGTCAGTCCTGCCTACTTAAGCCGTCCAGCCCAGAGGTTTTCTGCCTTTGCCTTAGTCAACCTCACAGAGACTCTTTTCTGCATTCCTGTTAAAAGACTTGCTTGGCTGACATCCCTTCTGGCTCCAGATCCTGCTTGCTGTTTTACTACGCTCGTCTCCGTCTCCCTGACATTTGGCTTGTCTGACTATCCATTCCGGTTCCTGAACTCTGGCTATGTTTTGACTACGTTTGTTCTATTCAGGGGCGTAACTAGAAATCACAGGGCCCCATAGCAAAATGTTGTATGCCCCCCCCCCCCCACAAAAAAAAATGGCGGGGCTTAAATTAAATTGTGGGCGTGGTTTAAAGAGCGGGGCTCAAAGCGTGTGTGGTTCGAATCTGAAATGGAAGAAAGAAAGAGAGCCCAGATCCTACACCACAATAGCAATATATGTATTCCAGAAAGTTTAATCAACAGATAAAGATACTCCAAACACCTGGTGTTAGCACTTCAATAATCCTCACCTGTGCCCAATGCAGCGTGGTCTGCCCATGCCCAATACTGCCTCACCTGTGCCCACTTGTGCCCAATGCATCGTGGTCTGTGCCCAATACAGCGTGTCCAGTGCCCAATGCAGCCTCACTTGTGCCCAATGCAGCTTGGCCAGTGCCTAATACTGCCTCACATGTGCCCAATACTGCCTCACCTGTGCCCATTTGTGCCCAATGCAGCGTGTCTAATGCCCAATGCAGCCTCACTTTTGCCCAATGCAGTGTGACCTGTGCCCAATGCAGCCTCACCTGCCTGTGCCCAATGCAGCATGTTCAGTGCCCAATACAGCCTCACCTGTGACTAATGCAGCGTGACCCGTGCTCAATGCAGTGTGACCCGTTCCCAATGCAGCCTCACCCGTGCCCAATGCAGCCTCACCCGTGCCCAATGCAGCCTCACCAGTGCCCAATGCAGTGTGGCCTGTGCCCAATGCAGCCTCACCTGCCTGTGCCCAATGCAGAATGTTCAATGCAGCCTCACCTTTGCCCAATGCAGCCTCACCTGTGCCCAATGCAGCGTGGCCTGCCCATGCCCAATACAGCCTCACCCGTGCCCAATTCAGCCTCACCCGTGCCCAATACAGTGTGGCCTGTGCCCAATGCAGTGTGGCCTGTGCCCAATGCAGCCTCACCTGCCTGTGCCCAATGCAGCATGTTCAGTGCCCAATGCAGCCTCACCTGTGCCCAATGCAGCCTCACCCGTGCCCAAAGCAGCCTCACCCGTGCCCAATGCAGCCTCACCTGCCTGTGCCCAATGCAGCCTCACCTGCCTGTGCCCAATGCAGCCTCGCCTGCCTGTGCCCAATGTAGCCTCGCCTGCCTGTGCCCAATGCAGCCTCACCTGCCTGTGCCCAATGCAGCATGGTCAGTGCCCAATGCAGCCTCACCTTTGCCCAATGCAGCGTGGCCTGCCCATGCCCAATGCAGCCTGACCCGTGCCCAATGCAGCCTCCCCCGTGCCCAATGCAGCATGTTCAGTGCCCAATGCAGCATGGCCTGCCCAATGCAGCCTGACCCGTGCCCAATGCAGCCTGACCCGTGCCCAATGCAGCCTCCCCCCGTGCCCAATGCAGCCTCCCCCGTGCACAATTCAGCCTCCCCGTGCACAATTCAGCCTCCCCCGTGCAAAATGCAGCCTCCCCCGTGCCCAATGCAGCCTCCCCCGTGCGCAATGCAGCCTCCCCCGTGCCCAATGCAGCCTCACCTTGTGCAGTGGAAGAGGTGAGCCAGACTGCAGCAGCCCTCAAATGGCTATTGCGAGCGTGGGGCTGTCTCAGAGTGGGGGGGGGGGGGAGCGAGCACCGCCCGCACGGTCTCCCAGCCATGGGAAGTGAGGAGAGGAAGAGGCGCGCTGTCCATACAAGCAGAGAGCTGTAACAGCTTTCATTTGAATGTCCTGTGTGTTCCCGGGGCTCACCGTCACATAGCCCCACCTCTTGGCCCGGCGCCTTTGATGACGTCACATGTCCCGCATTGGACCGGCGTTCTGTCTATCAAAAGCGCCGGGCCAAGAGGTGGGGCGTGACGGTGAGCCCCGGGAACACACAGGACATTCAAATAAAAGCTATTACACAGTGCGCCTCTTCCTCTCCTCACTTCCCCTGGCTGGAGGACCGTGCGGGCAGTGCTCGCCCCCCCCCGGCAGTATGCATTGCTCCTCCTCCCCAGTGGCCCCATAGCGGCTGCGGGCCCCATAGCGGCCGCGTGTGTCGCTATGGCGGTAGTTCCGCCACTGGTTCTATTTACTTTTATTATTAAACAAGTGTGATTTAACTGTACTTCTGTCTCGGTCTGATTTTATGGTTTCTAACAAGGGCTTATTTGCAAAAGTTTAGTCCTGGAGTTTGGGTCTGGAGAAGCTCACTGGAGAGTGCCTGGAGGAAGTTAGAGAAAAGGTGTCCAGCTGTCCTATGGTGGTGTGAGTTTTTCTCACTCACTGGAGAGATATGGGAAGGAGGCAACTGATGATCCTGTGGCCATGTGAGTAAATTAACCGGTGCTGGAAATTAGT
>CM053036.1:193904571-193923341 GCA_028564925.1 Lithobates sylvaticus | reverse complement strand
TTGTACACTAAAACCTTGGATTGCGAGCATAATTTGTTCCGGAAACATGCACCACCAGCTCTCACCGCTGTCAGCCTTCATACTTAGATGTGCCTGTTTTAATCACCAACCATGTGATTTTCTAAATGTTGTACCTTCATTAAATGTAACCATATTGCTACACTTATGCCGCGTACACACGGTCGAAATTTCCGATGGAAACTGTCCGATGGGAGCTTTTCATCTGATTTTTTTCCGACCGTGTGTATGTCCATCGGTCTTTTTCTGTCGGAATTTCCGACGGACTTTGGATTGAGAACCTGTTCTTAATTTTTCCGACGGAAAACCTTTCTATCGGATTTTTCGATCGTGTGTATGCAATTCCGACACGCAAAATTCCGACGCATGCTCGGAAACAATTAGACGCATGCTCAGAAGCATTAAACTTCCCTTTTATAGTGCAGTCGAACGTTTTTTTAAGGCGTGGTGTTATTGACCGTCGGAATTTGGTGTCACCGTGTGTAGGCAAGACAGTTTGAGCGAAATTCAGTCGGAATTCCGACGGGAAAACTATCAGAGCTTTTTCCGACGAGAATTCCGACCGGGTGCACGCGGAATTAGAGGTGCATCTCTCCTCTTTTATACTCTGTAGCTCCTGCTGGATTTTGCTTCTAATCCCCTTGTGGAGCCTTCTATTTGTGGATGGACATTTTATGGTTACACCACCAATCACATTGCTATAATCTTTTTATATGGACTATAAACTGAAGGATTTATGAATAAATGGTTGTGGAACTAATCATCTGAGTTTCCATTATTTCTTATGGGGAAATTCGCTTTGATATACAAGTGCTTTGGATTACAAGCATGTTTCCGGAACAAATTATGCTTGCAATCCAAGGTTTTACTGTACAAGGGATTATTATTTAAAAAAAAAATTATTCTTTCATTATACTGTATAAGATTTTCTACACACAAAAATCTATCACTTTGTCTGAGCTCACCTTACAGTAGAACAGCAGCTGTTGGGACACTGAACACTTTGGTCAGGACTATGTAGAGAGAGAGGGGAGAGAAGGGAAAAAAAGGGGGGGGAGGTGGGAGAGGAGGAAAAGGATGGAAAGCAGACAATTTAAATCAGCCACCCTTTAATCCGCCTCCATGGGTTTAGCATTCACCTGTGGATGATCAACCCAAGAGTTGGGGCGTGGGCAGATACACTAAGCTGGCGGCTCCTGTCTCCACCTGTCACAGCTGTAGCCCAGAGCAGAGGAGGAGTTTCAGAGCACTCCCTTCACGTCTGCGCTGATTGATGGTGGAATATTAAAAATGGCAGGTGGTCGTGAGTGACAGACATCCCAACCTTGAAACACTCACTTCAGGGAGGTGATCAAAGGTGATGCAACCTATTGCATTAGGTTGTGCACTCCGAAGCTCAAATACACATGCGCAGTAGAGCGATAGATCTTGTCAGTAGAGCAGTGGCCAGTGTCGGTAGGGAATGAGATTGGTGTCAGTAGTTTTTTGTTTTTTATTATATTATTTTTTTCAATTTTATTTTTTCACATTTTTTTTTTAGAATATAGTTTTTTTTTATTATTTTTTTACAATTTGTTAGGAGCTCCATTGAGGGGCTTTTGGTGAAATTGCTGAGAAATGGACTGAGGACAGAGATTCCCCAGTCCCTTTCTCTGTAGCCTCAGCTACCACTGGGGTTGGGGCATTCAGCAGGGAAAATCTGCATTGCACATGGTGACTAGGGTGTGCCCAAGCACACCCAGCAAATACTGTGCGCACACCTATGGAGGTAACACATCGCGCCGACCCCCCACCCCAGTACATACCAGTGCCAATGAAATGCAGCCTTACCAGTGCCAATGAAATGCAGCCTGATCAGTGCCAATTTAATGCAGCCTATCGGTGTCCATCAGTGCAGCCTATCAATGACCATTAGTGTCCATTCGTGCCACCTCATCAGTGCCTAACAGTGCAGCCCATCAGTGTCCATCAGTTCAGCCTAATAGTGTATCAGTGTCAATCAGTGCAGCCCATCAGTGCCACCTCATCAGTGCCCACCAGTGCAGCCTATCAGTGTCCATCAGTGCAGCCCATCAGTGTTCATCAGTGCCACCTCATCATTGTCCACCAGTGCAGCTTATCAGTGTCCATCACTGCAGCCTATCGGTGTCCATCAGTGCCCACCAGTGCAGCCTATCAGTGCCCACCAGTGCAGCCCAGCAGTGCCACCTCATCAGTGCCCACCAGTGTAACCTATCAGTGCTCACCCGTTCAGCCTATCAGTGCCACCTCATCAGTGCCCACCAGTGCAGCCTATCAGTGCCCACCAGTTCAGCATATTAGTGCCACCTCATCAGTGCCCACCAGTGCAGCCAATGAGTGCCCACCAGTTCAGCCTTTCAGTACCACCTCATCAGTGCACACCAGTGCAGTCTATCAATGTCCATCAGTGCCAACTCATCAGTGTCCATCAGTACAGCCTATCAGTGCCCACCAGTTCAGCCTATCAGTGCCACCTCATCAGTGCCCACCAGTGCAGCCAATGAGTGCCTACCAGTTCAGCCCATCAGTGCCACCTCATCAGTGCCCATCCGGTGCAGCTTATCAGTGTCCATCAGTGCAGCCTTTCTTTTTCATACATCATGGGACACAGAATTTAGGCTAATATTCATTAACTGCTGGGTTATACTTCATCACCAGGTGAATGGACACTGGTAGACCAAAGGTCTTCAGACAGGAAGTGATCCCCTATATAACCCCTCCCATACAGGAAGTACTTTAGTTTTTTACCAGTGTCTGCAAGGTGGATGGCACGGTTTGTTTGAGCTCTCTGAGCTCCAGGTCTCTAGTCCCACAAACAGTTCCAAAAATGAATCAGGGGATTGACCGATCGGATCCGTTTGCAAAGAAGACTCAAGATCCTGCAAGGTTTTGCCTGTAATGTGGCCTCCGGGACCCTTTGGAGTGAAAATCATGGACACTACAGCGCTAAGGCATTTCCTGCAGGGTGCTGTACAGGTCCAAGTGAGTGGACCCTAAAACATGAAAGGGTACCCAGTCCTTGAAGGTCCAAGTGACAGGAACCCACCGTGAAGGTTGAAGATTGGGCCCTTAGTGCCCAAGTGGCCCTGCGCCTGGATGGGTAAGTGAAACCCCTTTATTTTATTATTGTGGGGTGTCCCAGTGATTGTAACAATCAGTCAAGCTAGCTAAAGGCTGGACACCTGTGTGTGATGACCATACGGGGGAGTTTTGGGTAAGCTGTGGGTGTTTGCAAAGTGTACCTTTTTTGCTTGTGTCTGGCAGTTTTTTACCTGTATGATGGCGCACTATGGGCACCATTGTGCCTTGGTTTTCCATGGCGCACATGCGTTCGCAAGAGCGCCCCTGGGCCCAGCAGTTTGTTTGGCAGCCATGGCGCATGCGGATTCGCCGCACATGCGCCGTAGCCTCTATCTGGGCGCACGAAGATTCAAACCGTACGCAAATACAGTCACGCCCACTCGCCGGGACCGCGCACATGTGTGCGCACGCATAGGACGTTCCGGCGCACACCCAGTTTATTTAAGCTGAGTATACCAAGCATGTGGTGCTTCCAGAAGGCAGCTGTGGGACACAGAGCAGGCTCTGAACAGACACCTGCAGTAGTTCATTTCTCCTTACCCGGGTCACAAGAGTCAACAGGTGTTTCTTGGCAGGCTACTGGTGCTTAGCAGGATTGTTGCATAGGGGCTTGGTGAGCCCTATTAAAGGGTCTCCCTTTTGAGGTGTTTTAACTGCACCCAAGTACTCTTTGTTTGCAGGCATTGAATGTCTTCCAAAAAGAGGAGTGGGACTAACACCACGGGGAAGGGAACACCTATGTCATCAGTAGTTCCTGATGAACCTAGTCATATCCCTAGTGTTGTATCCCCTGAAAGACCAGAGGCTCCCGGGCAATCTGAGCTGCTGCGCCTATCTGGTATTGTGCCTACAGTCAACGCTGCTGCTTCACCCTTTATCACTAAGGATGAACTGTCCTCAGCCCTAGTTGGGTGGGAGCACAGGATTGCCGGCATGATTGCCTCCATCCTGCAGGGTGGCAGGAAGCGTGACAGATCCCCCTCTCCGGAGTCTCCTTGTCTGGAGCAGGAATCGGTTGAGGATGGGGAAGAGCTTAAAGCTCAGGATTCAGTGGAGTGCCCGGCAGATGAGTCTGCTTGCAACAATCTGGACAAGATTCATTCTGGCTCCAGATCCTGCTTGCTGTTCCACTACATTGATCCCTGACTTCTGGCTTGGCTGACCATCCGTTTTGGTTACTGAACCTTGGCTATGTTTTGACTACGTTTGTTCTTTTTACTTTTATGATTAAACAAGTGTGATTTAACTGAATCTTCTGTCTCGGCCTGATTTCATGGTTTCTGACAATGAAGCAGTGAACTGTTTGCTGTCTATCGGGTGCTTGGGTTCGGCACATCACAGATCTGGTGGACAGATTACTAGGGCTGGGGAAGACTTGGCTGTCATGGTGCACGTTGGCACCAATGACAAAGTCAGAGGCAGATGGAGTGTCCTAAAGAACGATTTTAAGGACTTGGGAGCTAAATTGAGGAAAAAGACCTCCAAGGTAGTATTTTCAGGAATACTACTGGTACATCAAGCCCTACCAGAAAGGCCAAGGGAGATTAAGAAAGTAAACAAGTGGCTGAGGAGCTGGTGTAGTAAGGAGGGGTTTGTGTTCCTGGATGACTGGGCCGACATCTCAGTCGATCACCAGTACTACAGAAGGGACGGACTGCACCTAAATGAGGAGGGTGCAGATTAGCTGGGAGTAAAGAAGGCCAAAAAGTTTGATGGGTTTTTAAACTAGGCGAGGGGGGAGGGCCCAGAGGTAGAGATAGTCAGTGTGGAACATATTTCAAAGAGTAGTATTGGGAGCATTAGTTGTAGGTTGACTAAAGCACATAGACCCAAGGTAAGTATAGTAACAAGTCCAAGTTGAAAACTCGGAACACCCAATAAGAGGATAGTATGCGACCGGTCTAAACTACTGTACGTGGCATGTTCACCAATGCCAGGAGCCTGGCGGACAAGATAGGTTAACTAGAGATACTGTTGTACAAGGAGGATTTGGTGGGAATTTCAGAGACCTGGTTCAACAGCTGTCATTGGCTGGCTTGGCTGGCAATGATTGGCTGGCAACCATTCAAGGGGTATACCCTTTATCACAGGGATAGAGAGGGTAAAAAAGGGGGGTATGCCTATATATCAAGAATAATGTACATGTGAATGTAAGAGATGACATCACTAATGGAGCTAGGGAGGAGGTAAAATCCTTATGGGTAGAGCTCCAAAGGGATGAAGCTAAGGGGAAAATAATACTAGGAGTATGCTATAGGTCCCCTAACCTTAGGGAGGAGGGGGAGACGGATCTTCTATCACAAGTTGGATTAGCATCAAGGATGGAAAGTGTTATCATAATGGGAGATTTTATTTATCCAGATATAGACTAGGCAAAGGGAATCACGCATTTGTCTAAGGCTCGCCAGTTCCTTAATGTCTTGCAGGACAATTTCATGGTTCAGATGGTAGACGCACCAACTAGAAGTAAAGTGTTACTGGATCTTCTAATTAGCAACAATACAGACCTGATCACGGATGTGGAAATACGGGAAAGTTTAGGAAACAGCGATCACAGGTCAATTGGCTTCAGTATAAATCACACAAATAGGAAACATATGGGGAACACAAATACACTGAATTTCAAAAGAGCCAACTTCCCTAAACTACGAACCTTGCTAGAAGGCATGAATCGGGATAAAATCTTAGGAACAAAGAACACGAAGGAGAGATGGGTTTGCTTTAAAGCGGTTCTGCACTCGTTTTTTTTTTTTTTTGGGCTATATGCCAAGGGCATATAGCTCAATTGGGGGACTTACCTGTTCCATCTTCCATCTCGATCGCCGCCGGTTTTCCTCCGATAAAATTCTTCATCTTCTTCTTGTCTGCTGGGGTCCATCTTGCCTGTGGGCATGTGAAACCCCACAGGCACTTTAGATGGCCCAGCATGCACCGCCGTTACTCGTGCATGCGCAGTAACGGCACATCTGCCGACATCTCACGAGATTTCGGAAGATGTGGCCGAAATCTCGCGAGATTTCGGAAGATGCCCGCACTGACTCCTGGGATCAATGACACCAGATCCCAGGAGACAGTGCGGCGTGACGAGGATCCCCGCACAGACCCCGCCCACCCCCGAAGAGACAGAAGACAGGAAGTCATCAATTACAAGGTAAGTAAAAAAAAAAAAAAAAAAACACATTTCATTTAGTACTCTTTGCCTGATTTGGAAGGCAAAGAGATTTACTAAATGAAATGTGTGCAGAACCGCTTTAAAAACATATTAAATAAGAGCATTAGCCAATGCATCCCATTAAGTAATACGTTTAAAAGAGCAAACAAAAGTCCTGGATGGCTTAACTCCAATGTAAAAATGCATATAAAAGCAAAGGGGAAGACCTTCACAAAATACAAGGTTGAGGGATCATCATCAGCATTCAGACTTTATAAAGAATGCAACAAGAGATGTAAGGGTGCAATTAGGGCGGCTAAGATAGAACACAAAAGACACATAGCGGAGGAGAGCAAAAAAAAGTATGTAAACAGTAAAAAGGGAGGACAGGCCATATTGTTTCAAATCTTACTTTATTTCATTTTCACATCTTGACAAACATAAAACTTTGCAGTTACATGTATTATACAGGCATTTACAGTTGTGTCTGTTTATAACTCCATAGTTTCTTATTCCTGTACTTTTGCGTATTAGTTATATAATGTTGCTATTACTTTCATTCTTACTCCCCATCATATGTCATTAAAACTTATCAAACAATCTATCATACTCTCTTCATTCATATTAGTGTCCAGTAGAGAGAAAAAAAAAGAAAAAGAGAGAAAGAGAAAAAAAAAAAAAAAAAAAAAAGGAGGAAAGAAGAAAAAAAAAAAAAAAAAAAAAGGGGATTTTGACAAGGTCTCTCCCGTCCTCCCTCCTCCCCCCTCCCTCTCATATCGTCCGCAGCAATAAGGACGACATCCTATAGTCTCTCCATTTTTGCCAAGTTTCGTTTATGTGATCTTTGGGATCCTCTTCCTTTATAATCCTCTCTTCCAGTGAACGCATATCATCCATTTCTATGATCCATTCCTCAATTGAGGGTGCTATATTGTTTTTCCATTTCCTTGCTATTACTGTTCTAGCTGCGGTTAAACAGTGTTTTAGTATCCCTTTTCTTATCTTTTTGATCGTACCTGGTATCATTGATAAAATAGCGATCTTTATTTCTGGTTGTATGTTTATATCTGTCATCTCGCTATATATCTTAAATATTTTTTCCCAGAATATGTACACCTTTGGGCATAAAAACCAGATATGTGACATAGTCCCGGTTGCTTTTTGACATCTCCAACAGGTGCTATCATTTTCTACATTAATTTTATACAGGTCAATTGGGCATTTGTACCATCTCACTAGTAGTTTGTAGTTTCTTTCCTGATGTCTATTGGATAGAGACATTTTGTGTGTTAGTAAAATTGCTTTGTCCCATTTCTCTCTGGGTATGGCCTCTTCCATCTCCTGTTCCCATTTTCTTACATATTTTAACTCTTGTGTGTTACTGTTTGAAATTAAATATTTATATATGTTGGAAAGATTATGTATGGGTCTTTGTTCTTGTAATAATAATGTTTCCAATGTTGTGGGTGTTCTGTCCAGTATTCCTGTTCTCTCAAGAGTATTTATATATTCCTGAAGCTGTCTGTGTTGTATCCATTTGTGTGCATGTTCTCTACCCATGTCTTCTAGTCGAATGAGTTTTTTGTTCTCCATTGTTTGTACTATTCTGATGTTGTCTTTTTTCTCCCATTTTAAAAAGGTTCTGGATTCATTTGCTGGGGGGAAATCGGGATTGCCGAAGAGGGGTGTCATTGGGCCTATATATGATGACCCTATTCCCCTTTTCATCAGTCCGTCCCATGTTTTCAGTGTTGCTTCAATCAAAAATGGCATTTCTTGTCTTAATGGACAGGCCATATTGGCCCCATAAAGAATGAGGAAGGACATCTGGTTACAAAGGATGGGGAGATGGCGAAGGTATTGGATTTATTCTTCTCAGTCTTCATGAGGGAATCGGGGGGCTTCAGTAACCAAAACTGCAGTGTTTATTCTTATGACACATCACAGGAAGCACCTCCATGGACAAAATTAAAATTAGACTTGGGAAACATAATATTAATAAATCACCGGGACCAGATGACTTGCATCCGAGGGTACTTAGGGAACTCAGTCAAGTAATTGCTAGACCAGCTGATTGGAGAAAAGCCAATGTAGCACCAATATTTAAAAAGGGCCCCAAAATACATCCCTGGGAATTACAGACCAGTTATCCTAACATCAATAGTATGCAAGCTCGTGGAGGGGATGATAAGGGATTTTAAAGTAAAGAGAAGAGTATCATTAGCAGTAATCAGCATGGATTCATGAAGAATCGTTCTTGGCAAACCAATCTATTAACCTTCTATGAGGAGGTGAGTTGCCATCTAGATAAAGGAATGCCCGTAGACGTGGTATATCTGGATTTTGCAAAAAGCTTTTGACACAGTTCCCCATAAAGGTTTACTGTACAAAATAAGGTCCGTTGGCATGGACCATAGGGTGAGTACAGAGGGTGGTGATAAATGGGGAGTACTCGGAATGGTCAGGGGTGGGTATTCGGGTTCCCCAGGGTTCTGTGCTGGGCCCAATCCTACTTATTTTGTTCATAAACGACCTGGAGGATAGGCTAAACAGTTCAATCTCTGTATTTGTGGACGATACTAAGCTAAGCAGGGCAATAGCTTCTCTGCAGGATGTGGAAGCCTTGCAAAAAGATCTGAACAAATGAATGGGGTGGGCAACTACATGGCAAATGAGGTTTAATGTAGAAAAATGTAAAATAATGCATTTGGGTGGCAAAAATATGAATGCAATCTATACACTGGGGGCAGAATCTAGGATGGAAAGGGTCCAGGGGGTCCTAGTAGATGATAGGCTCAGCAATGGCATGCAATGCCAAGCTGCTTGTAAAAAAGCAAACAAAATATTGACATGCATTAAAAAGGGGATCAACTCCAGAGATAAAATTATAATTCTCCCGCTCTACAAGACTCTGGTCCGGCCGCACCTAGAGTGTGCTGTTAAATTCTGGGCACCAGTCCTCATGAAGGATGTGCTGTAAATGGAGCGAGTACAAAGAAGGGCAACAAAGCTAATAAAGGGTCTGGAGGATATTAGTTATGAGGAAAGGTTGCGAGCACTGAACTTATTCTTTCTGGAGAAGAGACGCTTGAGAGGGGATATGATTTCAATTTAAAAATGTGACCCCACAATAGGGATAAAACTTTTTTGCGGAAGGGAGTTTAACAAGACACGTGGCCGCTCATTAAAATTAGAAGAAATAAGGTTTAACCTTAAACTACGTAGCGGGTTCTTTACTGTAAGAGCGGCAAGGATGTGGAATCCCCTTCGATAGTTTCAAAAATCTATTAGATAAGCACCTGAACGACCACAACATACAGTGATATGCAATGTAATACTGACATATAATCACACACATAGGTTGAACTTGATGGACTTGTGTCTTTTTGCAACCTCACCTACTATGTAACTATCTAGTTGGTGCACTCTACTAGATAGACACTCCTGACCTTATCTTTTTGTTCAGTTTAGTTATACTCTCCACCACAGTGACATGGTTTAGGAAAGTCTGTGTCTTTTTACACTTGCATTGCACTTATCTGAACTAAAACTACAATGAATTCCACTTCTGTACTTTATTGAAGAATTAAGCTGCCTGTGGATTCTGGTAAATCAGTAAATGGCTTTACTGACCATAGTTAAAAAGCTGTGTTATGCATTGTGGTTTTGAAAACAGTCTGTCCAGGTCAAAATCGCACAAAACTTTGTAAAACCATGGTTGCCATGCATTAAAACTTCAATCTTATTAACTAGCAGACCTCCCGTTCCACCACATCCCAAAGGTGCTCTATTGGATGAGATCTGGTGAGTGTGGAGGCCATTGGAGTACAGTGACCTCATTGTCATGTTCAAGAAACCAGTGGTGAGATGGTTTGAGCTTTGTGACATGGTGTATTATCCTGCTAGAAGTAGCCATCAGAAGATGGGCACACTGTAGTCATAAAGGGATGGACATTGTCAGCAACAATACTCAGGTAGGTTGTGGCGTTTAACCTCTTGCTTACTGGGCACTTAAACCCCCCTCCTATCCAGACCAATTTTCAGCTTTCAGCGCTGTCACACTTTGAATGACAATTGCGCGGTCATACCACACTGTACCCAAATGACATTTTTATCATTTTTTTCCCCCAAATAGAGCTTTCTTTTGGTGGTATTTGATCACCTCTGTGATTTTTTTTTTTGTAAATTTTTTTTTAAAAAGACCGAATTAAAAAAAAATATATATATATATATATATATATATATATTTTTATTTTTTATTTTGTTATAAAAATGTAAAATGGGTAATTTTTGTCCGTCATTAATGTACGCTGATGAGGCGGCAGTGATGGGCAACGATAGGTGGCAGTAATGGGCACTGATGGGTTACACTGATAGGCAGCACTTTTAGGTGGCACTGATTGGCGGCACTGGTGGGCATTGATAGGTGGCACTTGTGGTTCTTCAATCATGGGAGGTGGACGTGTTGAGTGAGCGCCCTCCACCTTCCCACCCCTCCCCCGGGACATGAAACAGCCAGCCGGCAATTGAGCTGATTGAACGGAACGCTCAGCTGCAGCAGGAGAGAGAGATGCCAACACGCAGACAGACAGCACAGCAAGTCGGCGCGATACGGGCATATCTCTCCCCCCGTGTGTCAAGCGGGGACCAGCACTACCCAACAAGAGGAATGGAGGCGAGTGGCTCCCGACCAGTACCGGAGCACACAGGCAGCGCACCGACCTCTGCCGAGCCTGGCACAGCCGACAGAAGATCCACCGGCCGCGGCATTCAATCTAAAGAGCGGAGCTCTCCCGTGATAGGGAGAGGTCAGGCAACAGCGAGAGGAGGCAGCCCCACACAGAGCTTTGGAAGCAACAGCGCCAGGCACAGAGCGGGAGAAGAGGACCAGAGGAGACCCAGCACAAAAGGTAAGAAAAAACAAGATTTAATGACGGGACTAAAGCTGGGATAGGAAAGGAATGGGGATAAAGAGGATCCAGGGAGGAAGCATAAAGATACGCAGGTAAATACCCGTATCACTCTGACATCACTGGCATCCCCTACCCTGATATCCCCAACCTCTACACTAAAAACCCCCCAGACTTGCCTAACGGCTCCCGAAACAGAAACAGAGAATATATCGGCACACCTGGCGGCAAGGGAAGATAGCCTAGAGATGAACACACAGGAGGACCCCTTGGCAGATATTGTAGATATTACTGACCCTGAAGAGCTGGGGAAGACAAAGGGCCCAATGGGTTTAAACCCGTATGAAGAAGGCCATACACCCCAGGAGACAACAACACAAATGCCCAATATAGAGTGGGACAGTGACAACGCGCCCCTAATACCTGAGAGACAGGCGGTGAATCTAGAAACAGACATCAGAGACATTAGAGAGCTTCTTAAAGCTTTACCTACCAAAACGGACATTATGCAACTAATTTCAGTAGTGGAACAATCCTGCCAGCAAGCGGTAGACAACCTTAGAGAGGAGATATGCGACTTGGGGCATAGAGTGGAAACACTAGAGAACGGTCAGGAAGCAACAATGCAAACGGTCGCAGATATACAAGATACAACAAGCTACCATGAGGGAGCGTTAAATTTATTTAAAGATCAATTAGACGACTACGAAAATAGGGAACGCAGACAGAACATTCGAATAAAAGGCCTCCTGGAAACAATCCAGGGGCCTGAGCTGCTCCCTACAATCCAACAATTGTTTCGCCAAATAATGGGAGATGAGGCACCTGAATCTATTGAGGTAGACAGAGTGCATCGTGTTCCATCCCATGTCAAACCAAATGCGGAAAGACCAAGAGATATAATATGTAAATTACACAAATATACAGTAAAAGAAGCTATAATGAAAAGCGCACGCAGGAAAACTGAAATTGTTTACGATGGAACGTATATCTCACTATATCCTGACTTAACATACCGGACCCTGATGCAAAGACGCAATGTCAAGCCAATATTAGAGGCCCTACGTGCAGCAGATGTCAAATATCGCTGGGGGTTCCCGTTTAGCCTCACGGCATCCCGAAACGGAAAGACAGCAACCCTTAGATCCAAGGATGACATACAGTCGTTTGTAGAAACATTAGAACTGCCCCCAATAGACTTTGTAGACTGGAGGAGAGGTGACTCGGGAAATCCTTTACAACGCCCCGAGCAATGGCGACAAATGACACATAAAGGCCAAAATAAGAAAAGATAAACTATGGGGGGGGGGGGAGAGAGGGAATGGAAATGTATAAGATTGGTTGATGGACAAATGCAGAGATGGGGAGCCCCAAGGGGGGGGGGGTGGGTGAGGTGGGTTTTCTTTTTTTTTTTTTACTTATTTTTTTTATTTATTTATTGTTTTTTTTTTTTTTTTTTTTTTTTTCCTTGTTTGAAATATGAGGATAATATATGGATGTATAATGTAATGTATATAAAAATGCGTGTTTAAAACATTTAGATGCACAAAAGGGTTACACATTACACATATAGAGGTGAAATTGATAAGCATGGAAGTGTAAGCAACTATACACATTCTGGGGGTTTTCCCCCTTTTTTTTTTTTGGGTGAATAGAAGAGAAGAGAGGAGGGAGGGGGAGGGGGGATTTAGAGGGTAAATTAAAGCAAAACACCTAATTAAGAAATGACAGCACATAGGATAAAATATATAAATAGCTTGGTAGATAGCAGATGTGTTCTTCTTTCTTTTTTTTTTTTTTTTAGGGATTAAATCCACGTTATGGGGTTTGTACTTCCCCCAACTACTTTTTTCTTATTTTTTTTTTTTGGATGTGATATAGAAAAGAAAAAGATGACAAATGTTATAAGGTACACGATTTAAGGGACTCCTCTTTTTTTTTTTTTTTTTTTTGTGGTGTATTTTTTGTTTTTTGTATTTATTTTTTTTTTTTATTTTTTTTTGGTTCATGGTGATGCGGTTTCTCCTCTCTCCTTTTTTTTTTTTTTTTTTTTTTTTGCAGAGAGAGAAACTTGCACAGAGTTTGTATATACATACATACATGCATGCATGTAATGGATAAAAGGGGCCCAATCCACCTGAGAGCACCTACCCCCCTTTTTTTTTTTTTTTTTTTTTTTTTTTTTTAGTCCCCTCCCCCTCTCTTGTGATTTATTTATCAAGAACAGCTCTTGAAATTAAGGAAAATGGAAAATGTATGAGAGAACAGATATAGGGAGAAATGAAAGGGAAAGAAGAGATGTTTTTGCACGGTGAAATCTGTTTTCTATTGCAAGCGAGAAAAGAGGTTTGGGAAAATTTTAAGAGGGAGGAGGAGGGAGAAGAGGGAGGAGGGGAGGGAAAGCTCCCCTCCTCTCTTCTCTCTTTTTTTTTTTATTTTTTTTATTTTTTATTTTTAATTTTTTTTTTTTTTTGGTCGTCTTCTCCCCACCCTCCTCCTCCTCTTTTTTTTTTTAATTTTTTTTTTGGAAGTGAAATTATAATGCATTTCTTCGACACCGCCAATGTAGAGATAGTATAAGTGACTTTAAGAGCAGACGACACTAGGTGGTGAAATGATGTATACTAATATGCAAGAGGGGGAGGGGGAAGGGGGAAAGGGGGGAAAGAGACCTCCATTTATATATTATTTATTTATTTATTTATTTATTTATTTATTTATTTATTTTTATTTTTTTTTTTTTTTATTTATTTATTTTTTTTTCCTACCTCACACCCCCTCCCTTTCCACAAATACCTTGAAAATTTGGAGGGAGGGGGAATAGAGGGAAGGGCAGGAAGGGAAGAAGAGAGAAAAGAAGGTCACTATTGAGTAGTCGTTACGACTCCATATAACAATGGTTAATATGGGTATAGGTAGTTAAAGGCGAGAGGAGGTATAGGATGTTCCACCCACTACCCACGTTTTTGGGGCCCCTCATCTTGGGTTTTTTTTTTTTTTTTTTTTTTTTTTTATACATTCCCTTTTTATTTATTTTTTTTATTTTTTATTTTTTCCCTCCCTCTCCCCCCCTAGGTAATAGAAAGTAGTTAAAGGAGCCAATTGGTAGAAGGATGTAGGTAACTGGGATTAAAGGACAGGAGAGAGTCTAAGGTAGAGCAGCTTAAAAGAAAAGGGGTAGGAAGAAGGAAGGAAGGAGCGAACCCAGAAATAAAATGACCGGGGGGGGACCTAGATAAATGGGACGGGGTAAAGAGGAAATTCACTCGATAGGACGGGTCCGATATACAGGACTTGAAAATCTGCAAGATTGCAGAAGGTTAGAGAGGCCTGGAGGGAGGGATTCATCCCTCCATGGATATCTCTTCCAATTAGGAAGCAACCCAAAGGAAACAATTTTTTTTTTTTTTTTTTTTTTTTTCTTCCTGTCTTTTTTTCAATTTATTTATTTATTTATTTATTTATTTATTTTTTTTTTTTTTTCTCTTTTCAATTTATTTATTTATTTTTTTTTGTCTTTCCTTTTCTTTGGGTCTTTTTTTTTTTTTTTTTTTTTTCTTTTCTTTTTTTTTTGGAGACTGTTTAGTGACCAACTCTCCCCCGCCTCACCTGTGGACAAATGTAATGAGCAGAAAAGAAATGTTAAGAAGATGGGAAAAAAAAAAAATAAAATAGCAATGACAGCCCCAATAAAAATCATATCTTATAATACAAGAGGATTAAAATCAGCCCAGAAAAGAGGACGCCTATGGCAGGAGATGCGCCACTATGCGGCGGATGTGATCTTTATACAAGAAACACACTTTGGAATAGGAGAAATACCAAATATGGGATTAAACTTGTTCAACCAATGGTTTCATGCACCATCCCCGATTGCTAGAGCAAGAGGGGTAACAATAGCATTTAGAAAGACATGCCCGATAATAGTGGTATCCACGCAGACAGACCCTGAAGGGCGTTACCTCTTCGTAAAGGCCAGACTAAATGGCTATTGTTACACCTTCGCTTCAATATACGCACCAAACACAGGAACAGTAAAATTTTTAATAAAAACTTTGAAAATACTTGAAGAATATAAAGAGGGATTTCTGATTCTAGGGGGAGACTTCAACTTGGTACTGGACCCAAGTATGGACTCCTCAACAGGGAAAACCCCCATATCCTTTAGGGCACAAAAACATATAAAACAATTACTAAGATCTCTCCATCTAGTAGATGGATGGCGAGTAAAACATGATAAGATTAGAGACTACAGCTACTATTCTAAAATACACAATATGTACTCCCGCTTGGACCTTTTCCTGGTGGACCAGTTCTACCTGGAAAGGATCCGATCGTGTACGATAGAACCAATCACAATCTCAGACCATGCGCCGATAACGATAACCTTATACCCAATAGCAATGGGACACTTGGAACGAACTTGGCGACTTAATGAGACCTTATTGGATGATAAACATATAGTTGAGGCATTAGACACCAAATTAAAAACCTATTTTGAAATAAAAGTGCCTGGAGATACCACTGACCAGGCCATATGGGAAGCCCACAAATCGGTGATCAGGGGTGAGTTGATAGCACATGGATCAAGGAAAAAAAAAGAGAAACAAAAAGAAATAACAGATCTACTGGAGGAGATTAATAATTTGGAAAAAGTACATAAAAGACAACAAGATCCCGGAGAAGTCAAACGTCTGGAAACGGCGCGGAATAAACTAACACAATGCCTGGACGGTAAAATCAGAAACAAAACCAGGTATTATGCACACAGATTTTATGAACAGGGAAATAAATGTGGCAAACTTTTAGCAAGGCAGCTTAAAAAACAACAAGACTCCAGGCACGTACATAAACTAACAGTACAAAATAAAAAGATAGTGGAAACTCAAGCCATTGCAGCAGAGTTCCATGGGTTCTATGAAGCCCTATATAACATCCAGACAGATCCATCAAAAGCCAAGGAAGACCACCAAAGGGAAGAAATCAGAGAATATATAAGAAGCTCGGACATGCCCTCATTATCAACAGAAGTGACCGAGAAAATAAATAGGCCAATTACAGTTGAAGAGATAACCAGAGTAATAGCGAGTTTGGCGATGGGAAAAAGCCCAGGGCCAGACGGCTTTACAAACTCATACTATAAGAAATTTGCCTCAACCTTAGGGACCCCAATATGCAACTACTTTAACGCGATCAATAAGTTAAACCCTCTCCCACCCGAAGCCTTACTGGCCTACATTACAGTACTCCCTAAGCCAGGAAAAGACCATCAAAGATGCGCAAGCTATAGACCTATCTCCCTGTTAAATTCAGACACCAAACTTCTGGCCAAAATTTTAGCACTCAGATTACAGGACCAAATAATAAAAATAGTTCACCCTGACCAGACGGGATTTATGAAAGGCCGAGAGGCTAGAGATAACACCCTAAGGGCCCTGCAAATCCTACACTGGATGGAAAAAGGCCCCGACAAAATCCCGAGAATGATAGTGTCAATGGATGCCGAAAAGGCTTTTGACAGGGTGAACTGGGTCTATATGACAGAGGTTTTAAGAGAGATAAAGGTGGGAGATCGAGTAATGGGCTGGATAGCGGCACTATACGCTGAGCCAAGAGCGAGGGTGAAAGTGAATGGCACCCTTTCAAAATACTTTCAAATAAACAACGGAACGAGACAAGGGTGCCCCCTGTCACCTCTATTGTTCGCCCTGACATTAGAACCCTTTTTATGTAGAATAAGAAAAAACAACGAAATCCAAGGGACTAGCATAGGAGCTTATGAACATAAAGTATCGGCCTACGCGGATGATTTATTATTTTATCTATCAACTCCACAGACATCACTACCGGCACTGATGACAGAAGTATCTAGATTTGGAGAACTATCCAATTTTAAGATAAACTTCGAAAAGTCAGTTATTTTACCCTGTCATATCCACCCAGAAATGGTGAGAACCCTAAAGAGCCTATACTCATTCATATGGAATAAAAAATCCTTGGTATATTTAGGGATACACTTAACATCGGACCTTAAACTATTATATGATCTCAACTATAGGGTTTTGATGGAGGGGGTCATAGAAGACCTGGGGAAGTGGAAAGGACAAATGTTAACATGGTTTGGAAGGGTGAGTGCAGTAAAAATGAATATACTGCCCAAAATCCTCTACATACTTTATACTGTCCCAATCCCACTTCCCCAGAACTTCTTCAGAAACATACAGAGGGCTTTCACGTCATTCGTGTGGAACAAAAAACGCCCCAGACTCGCACATGGGATACTATGTAAAGGGAAGCTAGAAGGAGGCATGGGACTACCAGACGTCAAGTTATATTATAAGGCGATGGCACTAGTGCGTATTTTAAACTGGAACCACGATCAAACAAATAAAATATGGGTTACTCTAGAACAAACAATAGCAGGAAGGAGATTAAAAGGAATATCATGGATTCCAAAGGCAAATAGGGGTCTTTCAAAATGGGTATCACCACTAACCCAAAATACTTTAAAAATTTGGGACCACCTTAACCAGTCAGGGGATTATGCCCCTCAGATATCTCCATTAACCCCGATGGAGGGCTTCTCGTGGTTCCCACCGGGAGAAGAGATGGGATTCATGGGAAGCTGGGGGAGAGAAGAAGACATGATATGTGGCAACCTTGCACCAAAGGGAACCCTACTACCGTTAGTAGAACTGATACGGAAGTACGGAACTATACAAATGGCCGAATGGAGATATCACCAACTGGGGTGCTTCTACAACAAAAAAAAGGCTATGCTGAGAACCCTTGATTCACTTACCATATTTGAATCTAAGTGCGTAAAGATGACGACGCATAAACATCTGTTGTCACAAATGTACAAGTTAGTCCTCGGTACTAGCAAGAGCTCAACACCCTACTATATTAGAGAGTGGGAAGGGGAGTTAAAATATAAATTCTCCGCAACGCAAATCAAAGAGCTTATCGAGTCTACATATGGTACATCGAGAAGTGCTCAAATTCAAGAAATGTCATACAAATTTCTAACCAGATGGTACCTGACACCTTCGAAACTAGCTCAGATGTATCAAAATGTGGATGGAAGGTGTTGGAGAGGATGTGGGCAGAGGGGCACCCTTCTTCATATATGGTGGTCATGCCCCATGATCAGAGGGTTCTGGCGAGAGATTGCACCATGGATTAGGAGGCTGTCAAGGGGGAAGATGGAGTTGACGCCATTAAATTTCCTGTTCCATGGGTCAATGAAATCACGTAGAGCATATACGAACAGTATCACACCGCACTTGATAAATGCCGCAAAACTATTGATACCTAGATTATGGAAACAGACTAAGTGTCCAAACCTGCTTGACTGGAAGAAGGAAGTGAACGTGATAAAAGAGGCTGAAAGATGGATCCATATAATCCATAACAGAAAGGAAAAGTTTATGCAAATATGGACAGAATGGGAAATCTGCTCATTAGAAATTGAATAAATAAGAAATATGCCCAAAGAAGGGTGAGGTGGGAGAGAGTTGGCATGTAATGTATTCTTGTTTTATTTAAATTTAGGAAACTCCAGTTATTTATTTATTTATTTTTTTTTT
>CM053036.1:193885782-193904106 GCA_028564925.1 Lithobates sylvaticus | reverse complement strand
CCCCCCAAAGAAATTCTTCAAATATATTAATAGTAAAAAGGTCAGGTCTGAATATGAAGATTCCAATGAAAGGGAAAAAAAAAAAGGGAATTTTGGTACTTTGATATGAGTTTATACAAAGTAGTGAGATTGCAAACCGATTTGAAAAGCCCACTGGCTCAGGTGAGGCTGCTCACGACAGACAAGGCTACCCTCCAGTGGGTTCTGCAGCAGGTTACCAGAAAAAAAGTGCATACATACAGTGCCTTGAAAAAATATTCATACCCCTTGAAATTTTTCACATTTTGTCATGTTACAACCAAAAACGTAAATATATTTTAAGTGATAGACCAACACAAAGTGACACATAATTGTGAAGTGGAAGGAAAATGGTAAATGGTTTTCAAAATGTTTTACAAATAAATATGAAAGTGTGGTGTGTATTTGTATTCAGCCCATTTACAGAGTCAATACTTAGTAGAACCACCTTTCAGCTGCAAGTCTCTACCAGCTTTGCATATCTAGAGTGAAAATTTTGCCCATTTTTCTTTGCAAAATAGCTCAAGCTCTGTCAGATTGGATGGAGAGCGTCTGAACGGCAATGTTCAAGTCTTGCCACAGATTCTCAATTGGATTTAAGTCTGGACTTTGACTGGACCATTCTAACACATGAATATGCTTTGAGCTAAGCCATTCTATTGTAGCTCTGGCTGTATGTGTATTGAGTATTGGTGTCAGGAAGCTAGTTGTTAGTTAATTTGGACAGAGTATAATCCCCAATCCTCATTAAATTAGTAGGTATGATGCCCGGCGGGTGTGAAGATGCGACTCGGTGTACTGTACATCTTGCGGCATATATGCGTTCCTTGATATTTCACTTCTCACCTGATTTTCTTATGGCCGCTATATTGATGATATCATCATCATCTGGGATGGTCCGAAATCCTTAGTCCAACAATTCGTAGCTCACTGTAATGCCAACGACATGGGTCTTTCACCTTAGCCTGTGACGAGAACTCCCTAGCCTTTCTTGACCTAACACTTAGTCATGACAATGGGACCATACAATCACAAAACTACACAAAACCCACTGCAGAAAAATTCATACCTACATTACAAAAGCTGTCATCACCCAAGGTGAATCAAAAACATTCCCAAAAGCCAATACTGCTGTCTTAAGCATTATTGTACCAGAGGTGAAGATTATGCCACACAAAAATTCTTAGAGAAAGGTTACCCACTCACCCTCAACTTCTCAAACAAAAACCCTCCCACACAAATGTTGAAATTCACAACTAATTTCCACACCAAATTTAAAAATATGGAACGAATCTTCCAAAAACATTGGTCCATCCTACAAGAGGACCCACATCTCAAATATATCACAGCCTGACCGCTCATCTCATACAGACGTGGCAGGAACCTAAAAAACAGAATTGCACCCAGTAAAATGAAATCAAATGCACCCACCATCAGTGCTTCTCTGAAGTTTTTTAATATCCGAGGCATGTACCAATGCCGTAAGCCCCTATGTCTGACTTGTTCACACGTCTAAAGGAAAAACATATCCCTAATCTGATTTTTACACATGTTTATCCGAGTTTGTGATATACTGTTTGTCATGTCCGTGTGGCCTATTATATGTAGGCCACACTATCTGTACACTGCCTAAAAGATTTGGGGAACACAGGCGCTTGGTGGACGCAGGGTCAGAACAACACAGTGTCCCCAAACATTTCCTTATTCATCATGAACATGATCTAAAAGTCTGGTTAATCTACGCTATACCCAACACTCTTCCAGCAGCCGAATGATACAAACGCCTGTGCGCACGGGAATCTTATTGGATTTACAGACTAGATGCCCTCACGCCAGGTGGGTTGAACGAGGAGCTGGAAATTAACCCTTTACTCTAAATTACTATCCAATAACCATTCCATCTTTCCCCTTAGAAAGATAAGTCATATTTAGATATATGCTTATTCTGAAATCTCCATTTGTGTTTCGGCTAACATACGTTATCATTTATCATTAATCATTTTAGGTTAAGGACCCTTATGGTCCTTTTCCCCTCCTAGATATCCATTAATAGTAATTACTTCTCTTATCAGCTCCCCCCCCCCCCTAAATACTCTCTACTTTCATCCAAAGTATGTCTCTTGGCACCCTCTTACCATTCCCCTATCATCTCCTTCATTCTCTCATCATTCCTCCAGCCCCTACCCCCCCCCCTTTTCATTTAAATACATTTCCATTTGTCTCAATTATTAGTTTAATAAACACAATTTCTTCTCCCCCCCCCCCCCTTCTCCCTCATGTACCCTCCCCCCACCTTCCCATTATACAGTTACATAGTTAGTAAGGTTGAATAAAGACACCAGTCCATCCAGTTGCATTCATCTCTTTCCCAGTCTCATTTTTATTTATCATCTTTTATATTGCATTCATCTCTCATTTTTATTTATTTATCTTTTTATTTTCCTTTTTATTTCTAATTTTTTTATTTATTATCTATCAATTTTTACTCTTTTTTTTTTCCTTTATATTTTATCTTATATTATTTTTATTTTTTTTATTATTTTCATTTATTTTATTTTTTCAATTTTTTGACATTTGTCTTCATTCACTCATTCAGTTCATCCACCTCCCACCTTATTTTTTATTATTTTCACATATATTTTTTAATTCTTTCTTAATTTTTTTTACCAAAAAAAGCATCTTCACAACATGATGCTGCCACCACGATGTTTCACGGTGGGGATGGTGTGTTCAGTGTGATGTGCAGTGTTAGTTTTCCACCACAAATAGCGTTTTGCTTTTAGTTCAATTTTGGTCTCATCTTACCAGAGCACCTTCTTCCACATGTTTGCTGTGACCCCCACATGGCTTCTCACAAACTGCAAACAGGCCTTCTTATGGCTTTCTTTCAACAATGGCTTTCTTCTTGCCACTCTTCCATAAAGGCCAGAGTTGTGGCGTGCACGACTATAGTGAACAGATTCTACCACCTGAGCTGTGGATCTCTGCAGCTCCTCCAGAGTTACCATGCTTCTCTGATTAATGCTCTCCTTGCCCGGCCTGTCCGTTTAGGTGGACGACCATGTCTTGGTAGGTTTGCAGTTGTGCCATACTCTTTCCATTTTGGGATGATGGATTGAACAGTGCTCCATGAGATGCTCAAAGCTTGGGATATTTTTTATAACCTAACCCTGCTTTAAACTTCTCCACAACTTTATCATTGACCTGTCTGGTGTGTTCCTTGCCCTTCATAATGCTGTTTGTTCACTAAGGTTCTCTAACAAACCATATCCTAAATATGGGTGTAACATGTTATTAAAGCTGAGCCTATTCTTTAAAGTGGTGTTTCCACCAAAAAAAAAAAAAAAAATGTTTAAAATTCCTAAAAAAAAAGAAAATAATTGAAAAAAAATAAATGTTTACTCACCTCTAAATGCCTGTTGCTAGGGGGTCCCTCGTATTCTTTACATATCTGCTTCTGGGACACGTGACAGGTGTCCCAGACAGGTGTCGGCGCCGCTCGCGCATGCGCAGTGGGTGCCTGGCTGTGCCCACAGTAAGAATGCCGGCGCCACCGAGCGGAGCGGGGAACGAGCAGGGGGTCTGATCCCCGCATCACTGGACCCTGGGACAGGTAAGTGTTTTTTAGGTATGTTGGATTTTTTTAAGGGGCACCCCACTTTAAATATTGCTTTGCAATAGCCAAAATAAATATTGCAGAAAGTTGAGCCGAGACCACTGGAAGTTGAGCCGAGACCCTGAGAGATGCAGTATAAAGAGAACTATGTGTAGACTTAGAAAAGTATGCCCACATACATACATTAATCGTGATCATTATTTTATACATTTAAATAAGTATATAGGTTGTATCTGTGTTTTCTACATCCAGCATTATGTCATATTGAAAAAGTTTGGTACTCTTAACAACCACTGCAGTCGTTCCCGGAGTTCAGAAACAGTGAACAGAACTCAGAGTTCCATAATGGTGCGTCCACCTCCCTCCCTTATACCAGAGAACAACAAGATTCTAGAAGCCACCAACAAGATCATTGAGCTTCTAACAGGAGAGGTAAGGGGTGCTGGGATTCTATTATATAGTAATATAAGGGATGTGTCCATGTGGTGATGGTATCTTTGTGTGTCAGGTTCCTATAAGGTATCAAGATGTCACAGTCTATTTCTCCATGGAGGAGTGGGAGTATATAGAAGAACACGAGGATCTGTTGAGGGATGTCCTTGTGGAGAATCAGCAGCTGTTTGGATCAATTGGTATATTAAAGAGAAATCATAATTGTGTTTTAATGGATATGATTAAGTTATGGGTTCAATATTGTAATCTCATTTAACGGCTTCTAATAGTTATTAAGGAATATAGTAGTCTGTTTACTTTTACCTTAATTTTTAGCACCTTTCTTGACTCCTGTGTTTTCAATAATTGTCAGTACATGGAAGGTTTAAGCCGCAGGGGTCTCAAACTGTCGGCCCTCCAGCTGTTGCGAAACTACAATTCCCATGAGGCATTGCAAGACTGACAGTTACAAGCATGGCTCCTACAGGCAGAGGCATGATGGGGCTTGTAGTTTCGCAACAGCTGGAGGGCCACCAGTTTGAGACTCCTGGTTTAAGGCCTAGTACACACCACTATTTTTTTTTTTTTTTGATTCAACCCAGCGGGTTAAGCAAAAAAAACTGACGGCTCAGGTCGGAGTCACTGTACTAACAATCTGATGTTAGTACAGAAATCTCCCCTGCTGTGCTATGGTGTTCTGACAGGGGGACATAACCCTGTTACACCACTTTTACCTACAGGTAAGCCTATGACGAGGCTTACCTGTAGGTACCTTGAATATTTCCTAAACTTGCACAGTTTAGGAGATATTCAGTATATGCGCTGCTGCCTACTTCATCGGCGCATGCGCACTGAAGAAACGGGCCACTGGTGCCGTATCTTCAGGAGTTGTGTCGTTACCGGAAGCTCCTGCGTGCATGTTCAGCAAAGATGTCTCCGGCCAATCATAGCGCTGGAGCCACGAACCCGGAAGTAAGTCCGGTGGAAGATGTCTAATGCCGCGTACACACGAAGGGACTATCCCGCGGGATTATCCCCTGGCCTCAAGTCCAGGGGATAATCCCCTCGTGTGTGGGCCTCCAACGGACTTTTTTTCAAAAAGTCCGGCGGACTAAATTTTTAAGTTTTGTTTTAAAATTATCCGCTGGACTTGGCAGTCCAGCGGACAATCCCGCCGTTAGTAGGCTAGTCCTGCCGCTCATCGGAAAGTCCGTTCATTTAGCACGTGACTTCAGGTACGTAGCTAGCGTAGGCAGTAAATGCCGGCGCGCTAGCTCCGTCACCTGGCATGGATTTAAAGGGAATCCCCACGCCGAAAAACGGGGTGGGGGTCCCCCCCAAATCCATCTCAGACCCTTATCTGAGCACGCAGCCCAGCAGGCCAGGAAAGGGGTGGGGACCAGCGAGCCCCCCCCCCCTCCTGAGCCGTTCCAGGCCGCGTGCCCTCAACATGGGGGGTGCCCTGGGGAAAGGGGGGCCGTGCGGCCCCCCCACCCCAAAGCACCTTGTCCCCATGTTGATAAGGACAAGGGCCTCTTCCCGACAACCCTGGCCGTTGATTGTCGGGGTCTGCGGGCGGGGGCTTATCGGAATCTGGGAGCCCCCTTTTATAAGGGGGCCCCCAGATCCCGGCCCCCCACCCTATGTAAATGAGTATGGGGTACGATGTACCCCTACCCATTCACCTAAGGTGTAAAATGTAAAGTAAAAAAAACACACTTTTGAAGAAATATTTTATTGCACTGCTCCGGGGGTCTTCTTCCGTCTTGGGGGGTCTTCTCGCCGGACTCCTCCACCATTTACGTAGCTCTTTTACCGAGCGGAGAAGTCCGGCTACCTTCTTCGTCGTCGCCGCCGTCGTCTGGGGGTCTCGATCCGCATTCAGGGGTCTTCCGGGGTCTCTTCTGTTCTTGCCGCTGTCGTCGCTTTCTGCGCCGCCTTCTTCTTCCGTCTTCTTCCGATGTTGACACGTCGCTCTCTCTGGCCGGAATGCCAGAGCCGCGCTGTGCTGGGACTTATATAGGGACAAGGGGACAGGGTCACATGCTCATGTCACATGGTGACCCCGCCCCCTTGTGATGTCACAGTCCCGGAGGATGCTGGGACTGTGACATCACAAGGGGGCGGGGTCACCATGTGACATGAGCATGTGACCCTGTCCCCTTGTCCCTATATAAGTCCCAGCACAGCGCGGCTCTGGCATTCCGGCCAGAGAGAGCGACGTGTCAACATCGGAAGAAGACGGAAGAAGAAGAAGAAGAAGAAGAAAGCGACGACAGCGGCAAGAACAGAAGAGACCCCGGAAGACCCCCGAAGGCGGATCGAGACCCCCAGACGACGGCGGTGACGACGAAGAAGGTAGCCGGACTTCTCCGCTCGGTAAAAGAGCTACGTAAATGGCGGAGGAGTCCGGCGAGAAGACCCTCAAGACGGAAGAAGACCCCCGGAGCAGTGCAATAAAATATTTTTTCAAAAGTGTGTTTTTTTTTACTTTACATTTTACACCATAGGTGAATGGGTAGGGGTACATCGTACCCCATACTCATTCACATAGGGTGGGGGGCCGGGATCTGGGGGGCTCCCAGATTCCGATAAGCCCCCGCCCGCAGACCCTGACAACCAATGGCCAGGGTTGTCGGGAAGAGGCCCTTGTCCTCATCAACATGGGAACAAGGTGCTTTGGGGTGGGGGGGCCGCACGGCACCCTCCATGTTGAGGGCACGTGGCCTGGTACGGCTCAGGAGGGGGGGGAGGCGCTCGCTCGTCCCCACCCCTTTCCTGGCCTGCCGGGCTGTGTGCTCGGATAAGGGTCTGAGATGGATTTGGGGGGGACCCCCACGCCTTTAAATCCATGCCAGGTGACGGGGCTAGCGCGGCGGCATTTACTGCCTACGCTAGCTACGTACCTGAAGTTACGTACTAAATGAACGGACTGCTCCGTGTGTGGGCAAGTCCATTCATTTTCAAAAGTCCCGCGGACTTTGTCCAGCGGATTGTCCGCCGGAGAAGTACGGGCGTGTGTGGGCAAGTCACACGCTCGAAAAAGTCCCTTCGTGTGTACGCGGCATAAGCTGTACTTTGAGGTCCGACGCCGATCCAGGGCATCGTTCTGAGGTAAGTATTTCATAATGAGCTAGTATGCGATGCATACTAGCTTAATATGCCTTTGTCTTGCAGGGTTTTTTTGTTTTTTTTTATTCAAAATACAAATGTGATATCCCAAATAAATGATGAATACAAAAGTGCAAAAAAAACAAATAATCAGTAAAAGTCCAAATAATGACGTGGTGAAAGCAATCCAGAATAAATAAGTGTCCACTATGTGTAGAAAGCGTCTTTCAGTGCTTAAACTCTAATCCTTGATGCACTCACCAGAAATCTAAAAAACCAAGAGCAGAACCGCCAGCGAACTCCACCGGGTGTTATGGAAAGATCGAATAGAAGTGAGCCTTCAATAAAATATGCACTCACCAGAAATAAATTAGTACGAGAGCTTCAATGTTATCTCTTTAGCAGACACTCCTCCCCACTTACTCTGCATAAAAAAACTCACCACCAAGAGCCTAGATAGGGCTTACATAGTGTAGTATTTTATTATCAATTATTGAAAGTTTTTACATAAAAATGCTGCAGCACAAAAAATCATAAAAACAAACTGGTCAGACCTACAGCAATGGCCACCGCTCCAAGCACACGGACACGGCGGCGTGATGTCAGCACGTAGGCCCCTTCTGACTCGATTCGTGCATACGCACGTTCTCAAGGAATACTGTTCTAGCTGACTTCAAATTAAAACCTTCTGTGTGCAGCGGCCCCCTAATACTTACCTGAGCCCAATCTAGATCCAGCGGTGTTGCACAAGAGTCTCGGCTGTCTTGGAATCTCCCTCCCCAGTGGCCGAGACACAGCTGTCAATCAAAGTCAGTGAGCCAATGAAGAGAAAGAGGGGGCTGTTTGCTGTGAGGGGCACTTGGCAGGAAGGAGAGGCCAAGAGCGCCGGCGAGGGACCCAAGAAGAGGAGGATCCAAAACTACTGCACAGGTACAGTAAGTATAACATGTTTGTTATCTTCAAACAAAAAAAAGACTTTAATATCACTTTTTTCAGGAGGCATCTATTGACACACAAGCGCAGCTTAGCCCCAACCACCCTACACTCACACACACATTCCCTATCCATTGGATTTGACTGACCGCAGCAACAGCAAACACTGTTCCAAGCCAAACCTGTGAGAGAGGTGAGAAGAACTGCTGCAGACAGGATAACGCTGGATTGAGAGAAGATTCAGGTAAATGTTTAAGGGGGGGACTGGGGGGAGATACTATTGAAAGGTTTTTACTTTAAAGGATATCTAAAGGTTCGATAAAAAAAAAAAAAAAAAGCAAATATGTTATACTTACCACCTCTTTGGTTTTGCACAGTGGCCCTGATCCTCCTGTTCTGGGGTCCCTCAGCCACACTCCTGGCTCCTCCTCTTCTCGAGTGCCCTATTGGAGAGCCGCTCTCCCTCAGGGCACTTGTGTGGGTGCGCTCCCTTGTCCTGCTGCTGCGTCTATTGACACAGACAGCAGGACTCGGCCCGGCTCCCGCGTCATTGGATTTGATTGACAGCAATGGCTGCGCTGCTATCAGTCTGTCCAATCAGGACCCAAGACACTGGCTGGAGCTTGTGTGCTCGTCCCCGTCGGTGGAAAGACCGGGTTCAGGTAAGTAAAAGGGGGGCTCTGAGGGGGCAGCTGCATTACAGGAGGTTTTTCACCTTATTGCATTGAATGCATTAAGGTGAAAAACCTTGAGGTTTTACAACCCCTTTAATGCAGGGAATGCATTTAAGGTAAAAAAAAAAAACCTTAACACCCACTTTAACACCTGATACAAGCAAAAGTGCAATGTTAATTTTGTCATTGGAGAAGAAACACTAGTAGAAAAAAATCCAAGTCTCCCTCCAACTGATTGAGACAAGCTTTTGATGTCACACCAACTGGTATCACATGCAATTAATATTAACCGCCTCCCATATGATGTCCTGGAGTTTGAGTGGGGATAGCTGGATGATGGGTGCAGCTGCAGGCATCATTCAGATATCATTCTTTTCCGCCGGCAATTCCCTTCACCGTAAAAACAATCATAGCAGCTGTTCAGCCGCTTGATCGTTTTTACAGGTGGCAGGAGGAGAAGCCCCTCCTGCCCCCCTCCGGTGCTTCTACCGGCTTGCCCATGCAATCGGCGAGCCAGAGAAGGAATCTGCCGGCGACGGAAATTCACCATAGAGAATACCACGGACCAGATGGTCCCCGGCAGTCTCTATGACCTTCGGAGGCCGGGTGTGATGTTGTGACGTTACATCTGGCCCCGGCAGTTGTAAACACTGCCGTGTATTCGGCTGGAAAGGCTGAGAACGTGGTCTTTTTTTTTTTGATCTCGGCTTGCATGTTTGGGGGTTCTGGGTAATTTTTCTAGCAAAAAAAAATATTATTTAGGAGAGGAGTGCCAGCATATTAAACTGATACAGCTGTGTATAATCAAAACATTTCCCCCCCTTTTTGGGGGACAAAATACTGTCGCAAATACTTTACGATTTTTTTTTTTTTTTTTTACGTGATGCTGAAGCATGCTGTATTACTTGTAAACATCAGACTTTGTACAATCACTTATACTTGCTCAGTCCTAAAAATCAATTCTACAAATTCCTGAAAAGCTGTTTAATGCCGCGTACATACGGTCGGAATTTCCGATGGAAACAGTCCGATGGGAGCTTTTCATCGGATTTTCTGACCCTGTGTATGCCCATCGGTCTTTTTCTGTCGGCATTTCCGACGGACTTTGGATTGAGAACCTGTTCTTAATTTTTCCGACGGAATTCCGCAATTCCGACACGCAAAATTCCGACGCATGCTTGGAAACAATTCGATGCATGCTCGGAAGCATTAAACTTCCCTTTTATAGTGCCGTTGAATGTGTTGTATGTCGCGGTGTTATTGACCGTCAGAATTTGGTGTGACTGTGTGTGAAGTACGCGCTAAAATACTTATATCTATGTATTAATTTGTCTAGTCCCTATAATGTTATTAGTCTGTTAAACCTATGAGCGCATGCTACTGTTAATATCACAATAATACGAGGTTAGCTATGAAGCCAAACACACGGCTAGGAATAATCAAATATTATTTATTTCCCAATAATCAAGAACGCTAACATAAAGTATTAAAAGACATTACAATATCACAAAGCTTACAATCAAATCATATAATATAAGAATATCAAAGATACTTATCACAGGGCCCTCCTTGTAGTCTCGAAAGATGGCCGCCAGACCATGAGGCGACTAGAGACATCCTCTCATGACCCCATTCCCAGCAAAACAGGAAGAGGAGCTCTCTGCGAATTCCTTTTACCAAGCTCACTCATTCAAACTCCCACACCCACTCAAAGTCACCCCCCCTTTGCCTTTCAGGTATCCATAGCGACCTTATAGTAACCGTCTAATTACACATGTCACAGCAGGTGGGCTACAAAGCTTTTGGTGTGTCTTCCAGCCTGGCTACATTCCAATCCAGGGAATGCCTTCTGTCCTCAAAGATATTGGGAATGTGATATTACATGAGTTCATATTGAATCCAACATATGCCGCTTTGCGACTGAAAATCGCATAAAAACCCTTCTTCAGACACGGTTCCTATTGAACAGTCCATAACTGTTTTGTCCCTGACATGCGTTTCCAAACCAGTATCCATAGAACAGTCCTTTAAACGTCTTAACGTGTTGTATTTTTACAACGTGTCCCTGACATGCGTTTCCAAACCAGTATCCATAGAACAGTCCTTTAAATGTCTTAACGTGTTGTATTTTTACAACGTGTGCAGAAACAGCTCCTATGGAACAGTCCATTGTGGTCTTACCATGTTATGCTTCCCAACACGTGCCGCTTTGCCACTGAGTAACACATCCTTCTTCAGCGACAGCTTCCATGTCACCAGTATGTATCTTTGGTATCTTCTCCTTTCCGGTATCTTCAGGACGGATGCAGTACAGGCAAGGGGTGTCCATTCATTCACCATTCACCAGTATACATTCAGAGCAACATATCAAACAGCTCTCAAACACTGATCTATTATCTAGATAAGTCTTGAGGAGGGCCTTATTACCATAATATAAATCAACTTCTTATCACACTATATACATATATCTGTATCCCATCCCTTTATGCACCCCGCTCCCAATCCTATAACCCTTTACTGTACATATGGGTCAGGATTAGGCAGGCTTGCTCACAGCGGTATTGCAGGGCTCTGACTTGGCAGCAAGGTCTCTAATTTGAACACAGAGACCCTACCGTCAATTCGTCCCTCAACTTGCATAGACAAATGGGAGGTCCTTCTATATAAATACCGAGTCTAATATCACACATATAAATCTGCAAAAATGATTAAACAAAAAAAAAAAAAAAAACACACTTCCATCCCTGTGCCTGGATTTCAGAGACCATGCCCAGGGTATACCATGCACCTCTACCTATGGTTAGGTTCAAGGAACCTTCCAGTTTTATGACTAGCGTTACATCGGTATTCTTTAGGACAAAGAAATAAACTCGTCTATGTCCCAAACGACACCCAGGTGCTTCCTCCCCAGCAATGATCCCTGAAATAACTTCCCAACATTTTTATGTTCACCACCATGATGTATTGACCCGGCATACAAAGGACATCATGGTCAGGCTTCCGACCGAGGGAAGTATCAACCTGCTTCCATCTCCTCTGATCACATGTGGGTGATTTAGCCTCAAATGCGACAAGATAGAATCCCCAATCAGTAAGCCCATTGATGCCACCAAATATACAGACCAAGTCCGCACTTCTGTATATGGGATCATACAGCCCAACACCTTTCACCATCCAAACTGGTACAGCCCATCCAGGCATTCGACCACCATTTTGGATTAGTGTAAGCGACGTGTTGTGGCAGAGTCTTACTGAGCGGTGATGTTAACTCATCAGGCCACTGCCCTTTAAACAGAGATTGCCCAATCAGCTTGATGCTGGTTGACACTTCCGCCCGTCACTGCGTGTACGCTAGAGCCCATAACCGATTTCTATCCTGTACCCTCACACCCTCCACCAACCTCTCAATATGGTTCACCAAATCTGGAGCTAATTTACCCTGGGTATTTTGTGAATGTTATTAAGGATGCCACCAATCTCTCTGAGTGACAAAGTCCCGCTCAAGCTATGGCTGAGAGTTTGTTCCTCAGGATACCGATGTCTACTCCATTACCAACACCCATCCCAGCTCCTATTCCCCCAATATAGTGCTGAATACATGCCTCCTCTTGTGGTTACTCCTCAGAGATAAGCATCCTGCATGCACCTTATTCCGTGTCCGCACATCTCTGGGAGTAAGTCACTGGTACGATGACAGCACTTGATTCAGCGTATACTCAGCAAATATAGGGTAATAAAACCACTGTGAGATGTCGCCGCACCATGTGGTGAAGGCATATTGTACTCTGGTAGTCAGCGTTTGCTCCCTTTATCTATCGGAGCATGCTCCTGTGTGTATACACTGGCATTCCCTGTGCAGGGTTTCAACTTCTCAGGTGAGACCTCAACCAGGCGCATCTCCCCCAGACAAGGAAATGTTCACCCCATTGATGTGTCACCTGACACCCTCTAGTCCGGCCAACAGACACCTTATTATGTATAAGTGCTCGCCTCCTGGGTACCTGCACCATATAAACTCCGTTACGTCAATACATGTCATACATTACACAACTTTCCTTATTTCAACTCCTCCCTCCAACAAAAAAAAAAAAACATATATATTTTACATTTCCATGTTCTGATGGATTGGATGTGTTATATTCCTTTCCCAACCTCCAACCCATTGTACGTATATTAATAACACGTTTGCATTCATCAGGAGAGAGTCCAGCAAAAAAAAATGTTTCAAGTCTTATTGATAGGCACAGTCTTTCAGATTCAGCACCAGATCGTCCATAGGAAAAGAAAAGTGTTAAAGTGAATCTTTTTGTTTGTCCCGTCTCTCCTGATATTTAGTGGAATAAATTTGGGGCGTGGTATGGCACAGACAAACTGCCAACCAGATGATCATCTGTCATCCATTTTTCCAGAACCTTTCCAATCTCGCTCCACCAGGATTCTGGAATTGAAAAACAAGAGCAGAATCAAATTCTTATCCATAATATCTGCTTGCTTATTATATTTACTCCTATTTCCTATTTACTTAGTATTCCTGGCTTCTGCAACTTGATCAAACTATCAAAACAACCATGACCTCTTTAGGCAGACTCCACTCTAAAATGAATCCGCATGGTATGATCAAAAATTAAAAAAACGAACGTCACTGTTGTTTCTCAAAAATTCTCAATCTAAAAACGCAAAAAGAAAAACAACCAATGCATTTATCTTTATCTTACGATCTATGCACTAACTTTATCTTACGATCTATGCACTAATTCCCCTTTCAGGTGTATAAAGCCTAAACCTTTTGGAGCTTTTTACACCTGAACAAAACAACAATAAAATAGCTGACTAAGCCAATACCCAAAAAAAAAAAAAAAAAAATATTTTTTTTTTTTTTTCCAAAAAAAAAAACAAAAATTTAAAAAAAGAATAAACATTAAAAGTCTGGCCATTATCACCCAAGAACAACATGACAAGACAACCACCATACAACAATGACAAACACTCAACTTTTAATTAAAGACATCCATGGATTTTCTCCTGAGAAGAGTACATGTTTCTTTTTTTTTTATCTGAAAGACAATAAGTTAATGGGAAAAACAACACAAACAAAACAAACAAAACAAACAAAACATTTGTAACTTCATCACAACATTTGCTACCTCATTTGTAACTCTTTAGTTTTGTCAGATTATTGTTTAAATATTTTCATTGTTTGCAAACAATTACTAATTAATGAGCTCATGGTACCATGTGATAATCGATTATGCATTTACAATAACCTAACCCTCGTGTTGGTCTCACTTTGACGGACCTGCAAACAAAACACAAATGTTTAGTATTCAAACCTGTTCTCTCCCTGGTTTCTGGAAAAGGAACACAAAGACAATGATTAAACACGATTATCATGACAATTGACTTTAAGTGCCCCAAGTCTCTTCTCATTAATTGTACTGCTAGGGGAACACCGAGTTGTAGTATAAACAACTAAACTAAAAAAATAAAAATTACAAACATTAAAACTAAAACTAAAATTAATAAAATAAAAAAAAAATTGAAAAGTGAAAAAAAAAAAAAAAAAAAAAAAAAAATTTAAAAATTAAAAAAAAAAAAATATGAAAAAAAATAATTAATAATAAAAAAAAAAATGAAAACATTAAAAATTAAAATTAAAAAAAACTAATAAAAAAAATTCATAAAAATTAATAAAACATTAAACCTTATAAAAAAAAAATTACAAAAATACTTAAAACCTTATTCATAGGAAGGAAGCTTTGATCAGAGTATTTTTAACATACTTGCAGCTGACTAAGTGCTGCTAGCATTGCTTCCCCCAGTGCTATGTTTGAATAACCATTCGGCTACTTCCATTTTGATTTTATGCAACTGTCCTACATATTGCTTTTCAGTTTGTAGACTCCGTACTTGGGTCTTAACGGGTAATTGGGTTTGCTTACTATTGGCTCCATGCTTTGGATTGCTACCCCACCTGGCCGAATAACATTCATAATGCCTTGGGGTAGTCTTCAGGTATGATCTTTTTTTGATATCGTTATTCGCCCAACAATACTTTGCGATGTGACCTCCCCTTTTACACAAACAACATTTTAGCTCTGGCTTCCCTGCATAGGCCCTTTTTTCAACATCTTGTGCTGGAAATTCACATTGCTGGATAATATTACTGTGATTGGAATTAACAGACTTTACACTTCCATCGTCTGATGAGTCATCAGAAGTTTCTATTTCAATTCCTGAATCTATTTCAAGCGCAGATACCACGCTTGTATTTACGTCTCCAACATCGATTCCCATCATCCGCCTTCCTGTATTTCTGCTTAATACGGATACACCTGCCTTTGACCCATATTCGCTATCACTGGACTCTTGACAAAAATCTCGCAGGATATTGACAAAATTTTGGTAGGACCTAGCATTCCTCAGAGCCATTCTAGTGGGATAGCTTACATAACACTTATTGGCCATCGAGTATATGAAACTTGCATCATCCTCCAATAAGTCAGGACAGTTGAAGACTCTCGTATACAATGCAAGATACTCACTGCAGAACAATATTGGGTCAACTCCTCTCCTAAATTTCATTCGTTGCAAATCACTCATACCATTATCACGACTGTCCACAAGGCGCTGCAATTCTTTCCTCCGCCCCTCTGCATTTGCTAAATTATCCTTAACCTGTGCCGATAACTGGCCTATCAAAGGTCCTGGTAGCCATGCTTTCAGAAGAGAGCATGCATCGTCATTACTCAACTGGAATTTACGGATTAGAGCCTCAAACTTATTGGACAGCGTCACTGGCGACTCCAGGGCATTAAATTCACCCAGAATCTGGCATAACGTGAGTCTCTCTTGGATTGTAATCAAACTGTCATTCTGCTTTGACGCTATAGGCGCAATAGTAGACTGTGTTTCCTCACGGCTCTTTTCCTCACTGACTGTGCAGATATCGGCCAATTGGCATGTTGCTTTGTGCTCATTGAGCGATATTATACACTGTTCTTTAATAAGAAGTTGGGAGTGTGCGTTTGCTACTTTCCTTTCTAAAGACATAACCAATTCTTCCATCTCTGATAACTTTATTCGCAATGACTCTACAAGTTTATTCTTCATGACGCAGTCCATGCTGCACCTCTGAAGCTGTTCTCGTAGGTCACCATTTTTTTCTGACAACTCGCCGGCTTTTGCCTGCAATTTGTCAATCTCACTACTGGAGGCTGTTGCAAGCCTTAGAAGTTTTCCACTGATTCCATCTAAATCTTCGCCGAGATGTCTCCTTTCTGCTTCCCACTTCTCCCCCATGTGCTCAGATATAACTTTAATTCTGAGCAACACTGCAATCTCATTAGCCAATTTTTCCTTTTTCGCTTTCTTTTTTAGCTGTTTACCCAGTAATCTGCTATTCTGTTGCTGACACTGAGACACTAGTACATTACACTGGCTTTTAAGAGGTTCATCTGCACATGAATGATAACTGGCAGAGGCGTACTTCTTAACATATGTATACACAAGTTCCATTCTCACAAGCACACAATCCACACTTCTATTTGTACTAACGTTCCAACACTGCACTGAGTACTAAACCAAACCCAATTATCGTTAGCTCTTACAACTCACGGGAAACAAATAAAAATAAAAAAAATACTCGCTCCCATAGCATTCCAGATTCTTCATTCATTATCACTTTTACTTGATATCATTCTAAATAATACAACTTTTGCCTATCCATTGAAAAGACTAACCACATTTACTGTGGCATTATCAGCTGATGTTTGTTAACGAAACTTTCAATGACTTCCATTGATATGCTAATTAGCCTACCCACATTGAAGTTGCTCAACCAGTTGCTTACACAATGCAATACAGATAGACAACCAACAGAAAAAAAAAAAAAAAACAGATACACATCCGTTTAAACACAAATTTGTTACTTGTAGTTTTACAACAAGACACAAGGCACATTCTAAGACACAAGGCAGACTCTTAATCAATGCCTTCCTGCTAGGGTAAAAATCCTGTTAGGCCTTCCTGCCACATGGGTAAAAATGCAAAAAAAAAAAATAAAAACGTAAAAAAAAAAAACTTGAAAATAACAATCTATTTCTCCCACTTTTCGTCAAAGATGTATGGTAATTCCTGTCAATCTTTAACCAAGGGTGATCAGCCCTCTTGACCAGCTACAAGTATTCTAACACTTTGCATTAGCAATACAACATTTAACATTTAACATATATATACCTATACATATATCGCTAACTGATGAGTTTTTATGATCATCCAAGCGTGGTTTCAGAATTTGCGAGCCAGCGCCAATTCTGTCCACACGAGAGACGATTTTCAGTTCTGGGTGTCTTTGATTACCAGGACTCAAAACAAAAATACATTAGTCTGTGGATTCTGTGTAAAAATACATTCTACACGCCTTGGTGGGGTGCCATATGAAGTACGCGCTACAATACTTATATCTATGTATTAATTTGTCTAGTCCCTATAATGTTATTAGTCTGTTAAACCTATGAGCGCATGCTACTGTTAATATCACAATAATACGAGGTTAGCTATGAAGCCAAACACACGGCTAGGAATAATCAAATATTATTTATTTCCCAATAATCAAGAACGCTAACATAAAGTATTAAAAGACATTACAATATCACAAAGCTTACAATCAAATCATATAATATAAGAATATCAAAGATACTTATCACAGGGCCCTCCTTGTAGTCTCGAAAGATGGCCGCCAGACCATGAGGCGACTAGAGACATCCTCTCATGACCCCATTCCCAGCAAAACAGGAAGAGGAGCTCTCTGCGAATTCCTTTTACCAAGCTCACTCATTCAAACTCCCACACCCACTCAAAGTCACCCCCCCTTTGCCTTTCAGGTATCCATAGCGACCTTATAGTAACCGTCTAATTACACATGTCACAGCAGGTGGGCTACAAAGCTTTTGGTGTGTCTTCCAGCCTGGCTACATTCCAATCCAGGGAATGCCTTCTGTCCTCAAAGATATTGGGAATGTGATATTACATGAGTTCATATTGAATCCAACACACAAAGTTTGAGAGCTGGATCTAAAATTTCCCGACAACAAAATCCGATCGTTTAAATTACGATTGTGTGTAGTCAAATCCGACCCACAAAGTGCCACGCATGCTCAGAATAAATTACGAGATGAAAGCTATTGGCTACTGGCCCGTTTATAGTCCCGACGTACGTGTTGTACTTCACCTCGTTCTGAACGATCAGATTTTCTGACAACTTTGTACGACCGTGTGTATACAAGACAAGTTTGGGTCAAAATCCGTCTGAAAAAATCCGACCGTGTGTACAGGGCATTACTGTGAAGAAGCCTTTTCATAGGTGGAGGTTAAATCTCTTTTCCTGCCGCAGTAGAGTCTGGAGGACTCTGTAATAACCTGAAAGTAAGTAGCTCTATACCAAGTTCACTATATGGACCACTTATGTATTTGTACATGTTGATCATATCCCCCCCCCCTTATTCTCCTCTTGTCATGAGAGAATACATTCAGTTCCTCTAA